>VUQG01019884.1:0-13248 GCA_015106755.1 Etia nguti | reverse complement strand
TATTCAATGTCACTAAATATGAAAACTGATGATTCTCATGAATAGCAGCTGTTTTTGTAAAACAACTCTGGAAATTGTACAAGCAGTGTAATTATCCAATCTCGACATTCACAGTATGGTCCTCCTCTATATTATAAACCCAAAGCTCATATTCAGTGCCTATTCAATGTCAGGTCAAGACATGAAAGAAGTTTTGAAGGTACACCAAAAGTTTTCACAGTCTTAGGCCTGAAGACATTAGTGCAGCTCAGATCTAAATTTCAAATGGCAGATTGTGCACACCCCCCTCCTTTCTGGAGATGATTACATACGCAGTTGCAGCGAAGGAGACAACTACGCAGTATCATCCATTTGACAGTTATGAGGTGATACAGTTAATTGCCATTAATTGTGTTCACCTGGAAACACCAGGTGTAAAACAAATCCTGATTAGAATAAATTAGATCCTGTCATAATTGAAGCCAACAGGGCTCGGCTTCCTGAGACAGTACGAGTATCACACAGACTCGAGTTCAACTTTGGTCTTTCTAGTACAATAACACAGATCCCACACCAGAAAATCTGCACAGACATACTCACGCTTCTCCTCTCATCATGAAACACTTAAAGTATTATGCCTTTTGTGTTCTGTGTGTCCGAATCTACAGCCTTCAAGCCAAAGCAAGGCAAGGCAAGGGAACTGTGGGCAACAGTGTTACCTACTCTTGGGACAGCAACCATTTCATGGCTGGTCACTCTGGCCTCTCCGAGCGCAGTGATGTGATCGATCCACACACACCCTCTCCTCTCTTCCCGCGTCCCTCCCCCTCTTCTAGGACATTTTACGCTGGCTTACGCAGTGATGCATTTGATTGCACAGCACCCCACGAGGGCCAACTCATCAAAAACTTGATCCACGGAGAGACAGGAGGGGGAATAAGTTTGGTGAAGCTATCTCAAGTGGAAACCTGTGGATAAGATAAACTCTGTTTAAAACTCAAGAAACTAGTAAGCAGAACATTTTCACAAATTGCAAAATATAGCATCATGCTATGAGGATGACAGTGATTGTAAATGTACAGAAGATATCTGAGCAAGGCTTGAAGGCATAAAATGCCCGCTAATAAGTGACGGGTAGGACTGTGAAGGCACAACTGTATATACCACCTAGTGTACCACATTTCTATTTATGTTTTACTTCTAAGAAAGACCAGCACTCTGTTTAATATTACAGTTACAGTCACTGTACACCCACAAGAGACCAGCTACCCAATATACCCTCCGTGTCCTTCATTTAGTCTTGTCACTGCTTCAGACAGCCATTAAATGATTTAGGGGGTTGTCTCTTTACGTGAACTTTTCCCAGCTCTACACTTTATTATTGATAAGACACTGAGCGCGAGATACTCAAATATGCGAGATTTGAAAACCTCCGTCAGAATGAACACTCTTCGCTTCCAAAGCCTGTACTGTCACCTGCCGTATCTGTCATGAAACTGAGAAACCGACTCTGTGTGTGTGCGTTTCTTGTCCTCTAGCGTGTGCTTGGAAAACATGACACCTCATTATAGTTCGGACATCACCTTGGCTCAACCTTTGGCCTCGGGCATTGCCAGTGGTCTGCTTCACACTCAGCAGCGAGCGTTACAGGTCAGTTCAAACTCACCTCATGCACTTGGGCAGCAGCAGTAAGTAGTTGGCAACTGAAGAATGTTGTCAGGGTATTTAGACCTTTCTAAATCTGCATATTCATGTTTATAACCGCGAGTATATATGAGGAATCGGCATGTTGTAAATCTGTCCATGTTCAGACCAGAAAACTAAGCAGGGTGCTCTAAGCAGGATTTGGTTGGGCAAACAAGCTCTGTGAAATGAAATCTGTTTGCACAAATGCGAGACATCGTGCTTGATTGTGTACAGCTCCTGGTGATAGAGCCAAGGGAAATGGTAAAATTACTTGTGCAATCCTTTTTGTAAATGTTCCAGTTTATCCTTCTGTCTCCCCCAGTTTTGTTGAGCACACTCGCTCTCCACTCATTCCCTTCATCTTGAACTTTAAGTGTATGTCAAACCTTTTTTTTTGTGTCAGAGGTATTTTGTGTTATCTTGGTACTGAATCGCACCATCCACATGCACGCATCTGTATACACACATTGTGTTTTTTAACTTGAAACTTGTTCCTTGGTTGCCGGAGCAGCCAGGGAAAATAAAGACACAGACTTGATCCCTGAGGCATTACTCACACAGAGTTCCTGTGAAACCTCCTGCCCCCCACTATGCTGACCATCAGCCCCCGATTCCATTTCCCCACAGCGGCAGGCATGACATGTGTTCGTGTCTCTATTTCTCTGTTTTCTTCCATCACTGTATATCGTTGGTTTGCTTTCCCAAACATATGAGTTGGCCCAATCACATGTGGAGAGGCACACAGAAGAAAAAAAATATTATGATCAAGACTTGAATACAAGAAAACTCTCTAAGTGGTGACCCTAGGTTAAAGCTATTACTGCATTGCTTTTCCATTATCAAAACGAAATGAAGCAAATAAGTTCTAGAATATCTTCTGACTGCCGAAGGTCAATATCAGCATATCCTTAAAGCTTTATTTTCCACATTTATGTAAGTTTTCACAGAGATCATGCCATCAGTCACATTAAGCACTACACCTACAAGAATTCTTCTGATTGAGCCTGGAAAACTGCTAGCAGCAATAGCAGCATAAGGTGAGTATTAGTGCGTCTTCACTCTTTACTAGTTTAAACTGCCAAAAAAGCAGAAGAAAAGAAATGCAATATCACGTGTATACTGAATGCATACTAAATCAGAAAACATAACACGACAAATATTCTGCCTACTGGTTGAAATGCCTTCACCAGCCAGTAAAGCTGTGAAATCTTTCTGCCTAGACTTGACCTTTGAACACCTTAGCAGTCTGTATGATATTGTCCCAATTACCATATGAATTATTGAGTTATGGACAAAAATTTGTTTTCTGCGGTTGCAGTGACCCTTAATGTTGACCCTAAAATTCAAATCAGTTAACCCTATTTTCCGAGTGAACTTCTTTGGAGAATTCATGGACATTCCCTCAAAGCATTCCCAAAATATTTGGGAATTTTTTTATTTATTTTTTTTACACTGGAACAGAATTTAGAAAATGAACATCATGCAGTTTTAAGCAAGATTTTGAAAGTACAGATTGACACACTTTACTGAGGTTATGCAGCAAGTGAGCAGAAAAAATACTGGTTTAAGGTACTTGTGTGTCAGCTTTCATTACCAGAAATCCTTCAAAGAAAAACAGAGTCAGGGTTACGGGGAAAAAATGGACAAAAAAAGAAAACAAAAAAACCTCAATATTTTGTATGAAAGTGAAATGTCACGAGCGCTTTTATCAACAACAAAAATATGTCATTTAATAGGTCATGTGTAAAAGCAGTTGGGCTTTTTGATAGCGATAAAGCCATTACGCTACACTATCACATTTCATTTACAAAAGTAGTAATTCTAACCCACAAAACAGAGGTGGTGTTCGGCTGCTGCTGCCTTAATTTGTGAGCTTGTGGTGCTGTGTGACTTGGGTGTCTTAATGAGTAAGTCCACGTTCAAGCTAGTGTGTTAAGACACAAAATTGTCACAATTGTGACCGGCATTTCTTGTATTCTGTGGGATAAAAATGGCTGTTTGTTAATGGGATATGATGGCTTTGAAGAGAATGATCACTGTGTTGGCATGCAGTTTTGTCATTTGTTTCCACACAAACAGTTATAATCAGAACTCTAAGTTAATGTTCATTCCTGGACCCACAGTGTCTCATCAGGAGAATTTTAGAGCAGCTTTAAAGTTCAGAGTGAGAGCAGGGGTTTGGCTGCACACTTCTGGGAGCGTGGTGAGAGGAAAGTCACAAACACTGCAAACCCTTCACTGAAGAAAAAAAAAATGCTTTAGTTCACGCAACGATATCAGCCACAAGCACTGCTTGCTAACACCACCTAATACCAGCATTTCTCACCAGCTGCTGACACTTGTTCTTCCTCTCTTGCCCTCCTTCCTTTTGCTTCTCTGTACTATTACTGCCTCTTCTCTTCCATCACAGACAAAGAAAATAGATGGTTTGGGTCACAAAAATGGCTTTGTGTGCAGGAGAGAACAGCCTGCCTCACTTGCACAAATTCATGCATGCACATGTTTGTGACTATGTGTATACAGTGGTTAAAGACAAAGCCTGTTTTGTAATTATAATATGCATTTGGATTACATTGTTACAGACCTGATTTTTTTGTGCAAGAATCTAGGAGGCATTTCAAATCCATGGGCCTGTGATTGAATTAACTTTTTGTCGTAAGTTGGTGTTTTATACACTGCAGCAGGATGGGACGTAGGTGACCATGTACTCTATGCATATTCAATCACACTAGTTGTGTGTGCTTTGTTCAGCCTGTGTTTGCAGTATGTGCTGTGCGTCCAAGCATGTAATTCTCCACTCAGGGTAGCTGCCAAAGGTTTTGCACGCTACCTTAACTCCTGCAGTGGCAGAGTGTCACAACACTGCATTTATGTTGATTTGCCATCTCTCAACACTGCCATGGAAATTTACATGGACTTCAGAAAGAACAATGATGCTTAAGGAAAATTAGACCTTATTTTAAACCATAAAGGGTTGGTCAGGTGACTTCTGGTTGGACTCACCGAGGTGCAACCAGAAAGAGAAAACTCTTTCAAACTAAACCAGGTTACAGAAAATTACCTTCATGACTAATACTAAACTAAAAATAACAATCCTTGCCAACTGAAGCACCAATGTGCCTGCTATGAACAGGTGAACTTTGAATAAATAGCCACTTTAGCTGGTTGACATTTCACTTTGTCTTTCATTTTTTAAATGAATACCAGTCCTGTCTGCTTTTAAGACAATGGGGTACAATGAAACACAAATCATGTAATGATGGCATAAGAGGCACTCTTTCACCAAAAGCAACTTTAAAAGAATGTGTCTGACTTTAATGTGAACAGTAATTGTTCACATAATTGCACAAACAACTGTTGCTAAGTGAAGTTTTAACCGGGGCTCCTTCAAAATGATGTGTCAAAAAATTAACGGTAGGAAAATGCAGTTATTCATACAATACCACTGAAATTAAAGAGCCTCATATCATTACATGGATTTTATTTTTTATTTATTTGGATGCCTCCCTAGTTATTTTGTGTTATGTTACCGAATGCAATGTTTTTGAAGGCTTTTTAAAAATAACTGCTGACTAAAAGATGAACAACAAAAATACCCATTCAACTAGTTAACATTAAAGTTACATTTAATGATGTCAACTTAAACTATAGTTATGCATGGAAATAATTATGCACATGACTCTAGCTTATATCAATTAGTCTTAGAGTCATGTACAATTAGTCAATATTAGAGAATAACATTCATTAAGAAAGCCCATGAAATGAGTGCCATCACACCTTCATTTAGTAGCTTTCCCACACATGAAAACTTACTCCAAGCATACTTCTCAGTTTGCAGTGGAGCACTTCACTACTGATTTTTGGGTTTTGAATCAATAAACACATTTTGTGCTCTCAAGGTGATTGGCAGGCTTGGTTCTGCAACTACTAGCGGTTTACTGGAGCTACAAAATATGAACTGAGATTTCATTTTAAAGCTGCAAATTATATAGATGGTAAAACATAGTTTTTGAAGTTATTCTTTTTTTAAAGATGCTGAAATAGTGAAAGAACCAGAAGAACTGTACATAAAAAAAAGGCCAACCAACAAAAATAGATGTGTGTTTCATGTTCCCCTCATGCAAGCAATACAATTTATTTGCAAAACTTTAGAATAATTTCCACATCTCTTCCCTCTAGTACATCATATTCATGAAAACATTTTTTCAGGTAGATTATATATGTGTTTTCACAAAAAGGGAAACTATATCATGAGATATCCTTGCTATATCAGAGCAAGGACATCTCATGTTGATGGCGGCGTGTGCTCTGTGTGTCCATTTTTTTTATATGGCAGAGCCATTGCAAGCTGTCCTTCAGTGATGCTGACGGAGGATATAAATTCATTACTCCCTGAAGCGGACAACCCATCATTCAAAAGATAGGGTTCTGCATTCGTATACACTGCACATTTAAGTGTGCAAGTGTGCAAAACACCTTTGTGTGAGTGAATAACATGTGCTGCACACTGTGTGTGTTTACACTGGATGTCAGAAATGGTGAAGGTCAACCGGATAGGTAGGGTTAGCTGACTCTTATTCAACAGTAGCCATAACAGAAGCTGCCAGGAATATTGATTGACAGCATTTATAGCAGACAGCCCCACTAGGCATGTCACTGACATAAAATCTAAGACTTCTACACCAGTCAAGGAACCCATGATCATCACCCTGCGTTTACTGCACTTCAACTATGTCCTCTTTTCAAGACCATCAGCAAATACACAATATCTGATTACTGATCTGAAGCGGGTACAGTATTTGCTTGCATAGCGTGTGTTCTGCACCACATGTGCTGTGTGTAGTGGCCACCATGGTTATATTTATCAAATTTGATGGTAAAAGTACCAACTCAAACTGGCATTACTGGAATAGTTTGAAAAATGAACATAACGATTACAGTACATTGCCTGGGAACATAAATTTCCTCTATGTATATATGTGAGATATTTAATTAAATAATGACATGTTTGACACACTGGTGGGACAGATCAGGGGATAACCAAAATTATTATGGTCCAATAGTTGTTAAATATTTCAGTCATGACTAGTTAGAAAAAAATCAGGAGTGAACAAGTGACAGTGCCATCTCTAAAGCAGTTCCTCTGGTTTGGCACTTTTGGCTCATGCAAGTATGGAAATTAATGTAAAACACAAACAAAAACATACACAATTTTAGAATCATTTAGAGATTCGAGGGGGGTGTTATTTGTATTTTTGGGTTTTTTTTTGGCTGTTGACGTTTTCTACCCTTTACCCCTGATGATTTATAACTCGCAGAGGTATAAAGGATATCGCTTTAAATGCCCTGAAATTGGCCCTTCCTCATCCACCCAGTGAAGTTATTCAATAGCCACCCAATATGGCAAGGACAAATGACAGCTATTAGGGTGCAAAGCTTCCAGTTGCACTTTGGTCTGAGCTTCTTACCTACTGATTATATTGAGCATTCATCAGCAGGAAGATGAAACTCACTGAAAGATTCAGAACTCCAGCCACCGTCTCTAAAAAGATCATTATTTTCTTATTATGGCTACTAGAGCAATCTTATATTCTCTCAACCTAGATATTTCACTCCAGGACCCATACTGTACTTGATGTGTTACAAGATTCAAGAAAACACATTAAAAAAAAAATTTAAAAAAAATCATAAATATTTTCATTGACACAACTTTGAAAATCTAGTTTAACCTCTTAACTTTTTAAAAAAAAAAAATATTTAAAACAAAAAATAAAAATTCCAGTTAAACAAATGAACTTGCAATTCTGGACTTTGTCACTGATATAGTGAGGAAGAAGAGCTACACATTAGCAATAACTGCTGATCTCTCTCTGTACATTAGCTTGGAGGAGCTTTAGCTTATTTCTTTATACAGAAAAGCTTCAACTGTGAGATGGAGGTGTGTTTCCTCAAATAAACTGCTTATTTCAAACTATCCAAAATTTCTGTTGGGTTAAGATCAAGACTTTGACTTCGAGAACATTAACTATCATCCCAGATTAGATACTTTTTTTATGCAGGAATGTGTTTTTCTTTTTCTTGCATTGCATTTCACATGACAAGCAAATGTTTTGGTTTCATTCATGTAAAAATCACTGTTCTAACAGCCTTCTTGCTATACCATGTGGTCCATGTCAAGCTAAAGATGGGCAGCAGTGTTCTTTTTGGAGACTTTCGTCTTGCAGCCCTGTCAATCACACCATTCTTGTTCAGTATGAACCTGATAGTGGACTCACTAACTTTAGACAGTATCAGAAAAGTCCTTTAGTTACTTCCATTGTGGATAGGACCATCAGAATTACCGCTTACTACAGAGTTACAGATATTTAAAATCTGGTCTTCTCCTCATTAAATAAAGACCAGTGCCATCCATCAATCTTTTTCAACTTAGGTAATTCAAATCACCCCTGGAAGCAAGACTAGACAAGATTCAAAGCCAGTACCTTCTTCCTGTGAGGTGACAGGACTAACTACCTTGTAATGTATCCATTTTGATTAATTTACGTAAAACATTTTAGAACTTAATATCAGATAATATTTCTGGTCATCTTTTGGAAAAAATATAGACATGTCAGAGTTCCCCCACAATGTTTTTTGCAATTGCAAGTTAAAGAAGTGCTACCTGCCATTCAGGGCTTGAGGGCGTTCAAAGAGATTTGAAGAGGTCATATAATTCAAGAAAGCTCAGACTCAAAGACACTGTGGTATTTCCCAAAATGTCATTGTTTTTGATGCTACCTACAGTGAGAAATGGGGGGGGGGAAAAGACCTGATTGAACTGGGCAAAGGAAAGATAGATTTTTAATTTCTTCCCACCTCTCGATGTGAGGCAACAAAAGAGAGAGATATAGAGGAGGAAATTGAATGGAACATCTGAGTTAAGCAGAGAAGAAGAGAGTAGAAGGTGTTATAAATTTGAGAGGAATAAAGTAAAAGGGGTATAAAGAGCAGATTAATAGAAGCGGGTGGAAATGAAAAACTCATCAAACCCAGCAGTACACTGGTGAAAAAGAAAGGCAGACCTCAAATTGCAGTATGCCACATGGCTATTTTTGTAACAATCCATTGTGATCAATGGTAGAAACATCTAGATGAATTTGCCATTGTGAATGTATGACAGTTTGAAATCAAGAAAGAGGGGCATTTTTACTTGCTTTTGCTTTTACTTGCATTCCTATTCAGTGCTCTTTTTATGACACTACTAAATCTTTCATGTATGAAGAGATTTACAGCACAGAGATTTATAGTTCTTGGCTGTTTTGATTGTGATATGCTACATAACATCAAGCAGGAGAACTGTCACATAGGGTTTACATTCAATATAGACTAACTCCTTTATATGCCATAACATGTTATATGCTTTCTTGGTTTCCAAGACAACCTAATTAAGGAACTATTCTGCTACTGTGCCAGTCGACCGTGTGTGTCTGAGACCAGATATTTAATAAAGGGAGCTTCCAGTGAGATATTACCCGTTTCACAACATAATATTTACCCATTCTTTGAGTTTCAGTCTGATTTTCTGCAACATATAAAGCGTGTGAATGCTTAATCATGCTTTCTGCTTTCAAATCCAGAGATCTTGCCGTCTTACATCAAATAAAAACAAGATCTTCACTCTGAATCTTAATTACATTTTCCAAAGTAAGTTTGAAGTATCTTTTATTTGGATTTCATACAAGAGATAGTGGAAATCAAGATCTTTCTGTATAACCGATCTGAAATACCTATTTTGTTCTTCACAAGAGGGCAAATGCAAACCATGTCTATAAAATCTACTCTTTTGAGTTATGCATACTTATGTGTGTAACTCATACACAAGGACAAATCATAAAACTGTGTTCAAACGGTGAAAAGGTGGCTAGTTTAATTGGCCATCACCAATGCCAGCCCGAGTCATGCCTTGTGAGCATGCATTGTTAGCTGGCGATTCCTGAAGGCAAAGCTCACAGAGTGAGTCCTCAGTTTCAGGTGAGATTGTTAAATTGGTAAGATCCGTGTGCCTGACCAGAATTCAAGCTTTGCAAAGTGATAATGGGGATGGCCTAGCCATAAAGAGAAAGAACACAATTAAGACTATATGCTAAAAAATTGGTCAGGGTACCTTCTGTAAAGCCATAAATCCCGAGCAAATGTGTAGTATCATCAGTGGGAATACTTTGCAATCACATTATTTAAAGTCATTAAAAAAAAACGAGGAAGCAAGCCTCAACTGTCCGTGAAACTGCTGGTCGATCAATTGTCTAATTACTTCTGAGTCTCTGAAAATGGGTTACGGTGTATAAAATTGAGTGAAATTCCTTAACAGTTATTATTTTGTTAAAAAAAAAAAACGTCAATTAAAGCTGAAAGTCTGCACTTCAAACACATGTTGATTGATTAAAATCCATTGTGCTGTGCTGAGCCAAAATTGTAAAAAAAAAAAGGTCATTGTCCAAATACTTAAGGATCTATCTCGATGTAACTCTAGAGACACACACACACACACACACACACAATATCTATCTAGTATGCAAAACATGTGAGGGAATGTTTACTTGTCCTCATTATGGTAAGTATGGTGAGTGTGTCAGTAACACAGTGTCTGCTGGGAAGCCATGTCAATGCAGAGGTCAAAGTAAAGTGATGACTGTGACAAATTAACTATGAAATAAAAACACACCAACATTGTAGAGTCAAACATGAGGTCACAGACTGAACTAATGGCCTGTTAGACACACAAGGTTTAGCTACGAGTTTTGACCACCCAGTGATGCTGCAAATTACATCCCAATAGCTTTTGGATAATCAGAAAGTGTCACAGCCAGGGACTCTTTGGAGCAGTAACTATGACACAGGAACTAAATAAAGAAACTCAATTCAACAAATTCTCCTGTGAGACAAAGTGAATACAGAATGAGGAATACAAATCTCTAATTACAGCATTCATAACACCCTGAGCCCATTTATCTTATTGTGTGTAGTCCAACTCTTGCACTCGTGTACCACTAAAATATTATCAATGGCTCTATATTAGTCATCCACTCTAAATCACTGGTTTCTTAGGTAAGGGATATTATAAGGATTTACAAAAGATATCTAGTGAGGCTCACTTCTGATGGCTTGTAAAACATTACTGTCCCAATTCAAATCACACCCAACAAGACTTCAGCAGTGAAAGCTCAATTACGACATACTGAATAGAGAGAGTAAAACTGTTCTCTCTTATTTCAGCATATGAGACTGCTATTCCAAATATCTACACGTATTTGGCATTTAAATGCCACAATGGGCTTGTTAAAGTATATTAGCAATAAACACAAGAGAATGCAAGTCATGACAGGTGAACAAAGGTGAAGGGTGTGTATTTATATATGTGTGACCGTGGATGTGTCTCTGACTTTCGCATCTGTGGAGTCTGCACCATATCTCATCAGTATTCCGAATGAGTGTGTCCTGTTTCCATCAGACGCCTCATCCCCACCCCCTAGCTCTCATCTCAGCGATGCAAGGCATGCGTGTGTCCATGCACAGAGGCATGCACACGCATGGTGTATGTGCTTAAAAGTCAGCTTTGAGACAAATGGGAGAAGCTGCAATAAAACTCCACACAATGACGAGGCGCAAAAGTTAGGTGTAATTTGTACTGGAGGAGCCAGCAAGCCAGATGTGGTCGGTGCTTTTATCACATTTATCACATGGTTTCATGCTGTTTGGGACTCCACACCCTAAAACTTTTGTGGGAGAAATGAACTATTTTCTAATGATTAGCTTAATTGTACTAACAATTCTACTAACAATATACCGTTTACTGTTATTTCTTTCTTTCTAATGACCAAAGAGACACAAAAAACAGAAAAGTTTGTTGGCTACAATACAATAAACCGAAGGTCAATAAATGATTTTAACACACAGTGAATTATTATAATAGATTACATTTTGTGAACTTGCAGGGCTACAGATATCACATTAAATTTACTTTATTCGAATACTGTAACGTTTACTTTCAATGAAGTATCCGCAATGTGTCCACCCCTCGTATGCAGGTTTATGGCGGGGAGCATGAGGAGATATTTCCAGAGAGGAGGGTTTTGCAGTCCCCTGATGTGTTTGTCCCCTGTGTGCATCTGTGTGAGTGTGAGGAAGACTTAGACACAGAAAAGTCATTTTCTGAAGAATTGTGAAAATAACACAGAAGATTAAATTTTGCTCTTGAACTGTTCAATAAAGTCACCAAGAAGAAGTTTTCTAAGTTGTTTTCTGGCCAATTAGAACATGGCTTCATTGTTCAGCTCTCTTATGGACGGTGAACTGCAATCCTCCCAAACTCCACTGCAATTCAACTTTGACAAACAGGTTTCTGAGGGGGGGAAGAAAGGAGAAACTCTACCTGGCCACTGTCCAGTTTGTCAGGGTTGATGGTCAACATTGGTCATAGGCAACTTTGCATAATGTTACTTTGTAAGATAAAGATGTTTTGTCCTTTGATATTACCTAATTTAAGTTTACAATCTCATATATACACACTCCAACTATAAAGCTATTGTGAAATGGGGACTAATAATTTGGTAACTCACGAGGACCTCTGCTGATCACAAACGAGCCATTTCCAAATATTGAGCTATGCAGGAGTAGACATCATTTCAACAACCGAGTTACAGAGTTAGGTCTGTGGCACCTCAAAAATGTCCAACTGGGAGCTCCAACATCCTGGAGCAGGCCTGTTACACAACCACTCTTAGCAACTCCAATATTGCCATGTTACCCCTACCTACAACCATTACCCAAAAATAGTCTAAGTCTATTTTATACCAAAGCCACGTCTAGGTAGACAGTGAGTCAGACTGATGAATGTTATAGAGTATCTGTTCAATTCTGAAAATAAAACATACTCTGCAGATCAAACACTCTGCTTCTGAAATGTTCCCAGTGTAGTAAGATTTCACTAAACACAACTTACAGTCCTGAAGCTAAATTAAAAGCACACATTATGAATAGTCACTGCAGGACAACAGTCTAGAACACAAATCCAACAAGTTGAATACAACATATTTAGTTCACCTTCCTGCCGCTCTATGCCATTTTCAGTAATGTGGCAATAATGCCTGCTATGCCATTAGCCAATGTTGAGTTGTCATTTTAAAAAAATTAAAAAAAACCTCAAACAATATCTGCATTAATTTTATAATTGATCAAATTATACTTAATAAAAAGCAGCAACATAAATTCCTTTCAGGAAGGCAGAAGAACAGCACATCAAGAAGGCCCTGAGTAAATGTGGTTATCCCAGCTGGACGTTTGTCAAAGCTGGAAAGGCACCTAAAGAAAGCTCCAGCCGATCCAGGAGAGAAGGACAACCGCTGCCCAAGCGAAAACCTGTAGTGATCCCATATGTGTCAGGAGTATCGGAGCAGTTGAGACGCATTTTTTCAAAACATCGGGTCTCTGTGGCTTTTAAACCCCAAAACACGCTGCGCCAAAAATTGGTCCACCCCAAGGATCGGGTCCCCCGACACAAACAGAGTAACATAGTGTACGCTGTTAAGTGCCAGGAGGATTGCCAGG
>VUQG01019882.1:15440-44296 GCA_015106755.1 Etia nguti | reverse complement strand
TTTATTGTGGTCACATGAATATGCATAGTCCCATTAACATATGACATCTCACACAGGCGTACATGTGAACAAAGAGTACCGTCTGTGTGTATGTGTAGGTATGGGTGTGTGTGTGTGTGTATACGTGGGTCAAGATGTGACCCTGTGAACGACTCCCAAGATCTGCTGGCGCCTAGGAGTCCAGCAGTCCACCTAAACAAAGGGCACTTATGCTTAAACAGATACAGAGTAGGTGTCCTCCTATAGTATAAATCAGAAAGAGAAGGTACGACCTCTCTCATGACCTTAGTGTGTGTGTGTGTATGTGTGCCAGAACACTCTGAAAGGCACAGAGTCTTTACAGACTGCTAAGGATCAAACCTCTATCAATATACAATCGATTATATACTTCTAAGCCTATATGAGTATATGTTTCTAAGCATAAATGGCAATCTAACAATATAAACCTAACAATGTTACACCCCAATTTAACATCACTGTGGTAGTAATTAGAATCAAACTTATGGGAAAGGAGACCCCTTGGACATAAATCAGTGTGATGAGAACTACTGATAATAAAAGAAAGAATCTTTGGAAAAAATTTATCTTGGGAGAATTTATTTATTTTAGTCTGACCCCAGTCCCATCCGCTAACATGGAGGAGGCAGGGTTTATGACCTATACTGCAGCCAGACACCAGGGGGCGATAGAGACGTTTTGGCTTCATTTTTGGGGAGCTGTTTTCTACAGTCATTGGTCCAGATAGCAAGAGGAAAGAGCAAGCAGAATCGAGAATCAGAACCAGCAAAGAAAAACGAAAGCTAGTTATTAAGCTAAGTGGCAGTCAAAAGCTAGGAAGGAGGATTAAGAGAGCCTCGGACCAGGCTGAAAGGCCCCTGTAGGGGGCAGAAGAGGAAGAGGGACCACAAGACAGAGTGAGAGAGACTGCAACCAGGCTGAAAGGCCAACGTAGGCCAGAAGAGAAGTGAGTGCGAGATCCTATGATGAGGCTGAAATGTTAGCGTAGGTCAGGGCAGAGTAGAATGAGAGTCTGACCAGTGGAAAGATCAACGAAGGCCAGGAGAGAGAGAGAGAGCATGTGTACAGCTGGAAGGTCATCGTGGGCAAGGGGAGAGAAAAGAGAACCTGTGAGAAGGCTCTGGGACTGCTGGAGGCCAGGATGGTGAATGGACAGCCTACAGAAAGAATGGAGCTGATGGCCATCAGAGAATAAAACACTTGTTAACAGGAGCATAAATGTGACTAGAGATGGAAGAGACTTTGATACCACCGCCAGCTATATGCTGACTTACCATGACTTTAACGCTTGGGTGACTTAGAAACAGGAAAAGCAGAAACCATAGGTTGGTTGCAGAAACCATGGGTATAGACGCTACGTCCAGATGAACAGAATCAACTTTTGGAGACATGGGTATAGAAATATGAATGATGAGAAAATCCACAGGCACAGGATGATGCTGGAATTGAATCGAGTGTGTGAAGAGTAGGTCACTGTTAGCCAGAGGTCCATTTGTGGACAAGAGATGATGCAAAGCTTGGTGAAGCAGTTAAGGCTATTATTCGTTTAGTGAGGAGCTTTGAACATTTCATCACGGAACAGTACGGGCAGATATAGAAACTTATGAGCTGTAACTAAAGGCCATCTTGGATTAGGAAAATGTGAAGAACGGAAAGAGTTATTACACCGTGCTCGAGGAGATGTGACTGCATGTCATGTAATAATGCATACACTGCCAACTCTCACTTTATAAGAAGCGTGTTATGAGACAACTTATTTCTGCAAAAAATGGCAAAACATCTACTATGTACTTTACTCCTGATAGAACCCCACAAAACCTGAAGAACCTTTGAAGTCAATGTTCAGTGCTATATGTGAAGTACTGCAGACGGAAGACTATGAAGACACAGGAATGAAGGTAAAGTTCGAATTATTGAGCAAATATGAAAACCAATTTGTGAAGACCACCTTTAACTAATGTGACCAAATAGCAGAAGTGGCACTCGAAGCTGGGATTGAATATTCAAGAGAAAACAAGCGTAACATTTGTGGATTGACATGTATGGCCTTCAGATGGCCAAGCAGGTGAGGCAGCCCATGTTTAAAGGGCAACGTGCAAAGAAAGATGTGCAGCATTTAATTAGGATCCCTAAAGTGCCCAGAATCTCCACATGTGGTTGCATAAAATAAAACCTATATAGCTTTGTGAAAATTCACTAGGCATAGAATCAGCAGGAGAGATTAACCAATGATAGCCAATGAAGAGCCACGGAAGCTAATAGGAAATGGCTGAGGTGCTTTTAAACCAAGCAACCTGGCTGCAAGAAACAAGTCTTGATGCTTAAAACGACACGATTAAAGAGCTGGTAGCAGTACACACCTAGACACTGACAGGA
This sequence comes from Etia nguti, assembly GCA_015106755.1. Taxonomy (NCBI): domain Eukaryota; kingdom Metazoa; phylum Chordata; class Actinopteri; order Cichliformes; family Cichlidae; genus Etia; species Etia nguti. Next base: position 41,902 of record VUQG01019882.1, on the reverse strand, counting down.
ACTTTATCAGCATAACAAATTTAGTAATATATAAGGCTTAATATGGTGGACTTCATGAGCTTCCATACTATGCCTCATGCGGATGTCAGAAATAAATGGTGGGATTCTATGCATGCTACCATCAAAGAACAGATATGCAAAATGGACACTAAGCTTTTGGTGGTTAGCTTAAGACCACATTACCTGCCAAGGCAGTTCACAGTGCCATTGTTGTTTACATTCCTCCATCTACCAACATGTTACGCAATGTAAATGTCGCAAAACTTCAGGCAAAGTACCTGGAAACATTCATTCACGTTTGAAGATCATAACCATGTCTCTCTCTTCAAGATGTTGCCCACCTTCAGGCAGTTTGACCAATGAGAGATGGATTGGGAAACCTCCGCAGTGATGCAGATGCTGTACTGGGACACTGTGGTGAAGAGAGAGCTGGGTGTCAAAGAGAAGCTGCCAGTTTATGAGTCAATCTACGTTTCCACCTTCACGTGCTCAAGGTAGTGTCCTAAAGAGTGAGGCCAAAGACATTAGTTGTGGCTTGGCTCTAGAGATGGGGGGAGTTCAATGATTTGGGATTCACTAGAGCTGCTTCTCCTTCATATGACTAAGATGCCTCTTAAGTTATGTACCCTCAGATAACTAGAGGAGGTGGCTGGGAAAAGGGCATCTTTCACTGTCTGTCATACTAATTTTCATCCTTCTATACAGTACTATACAAAAGTAACGAGGCACAACTCATTTCTACATATTTTGTTTCTAAAGAGCCAGACTGTATTGCAATTTTCAAAATGACGTTAATCAAAAGTTCCCCAGGCTTTCTGAATGTCTTTCAAGAATTTTCTTTGGACACTGGCTGCTTTTTCTCTCACTTTCACTACAGTTCTTGTCCCTGACCATTTTTAGAGACATGTTTGCACCAGTCTACAAATAACATACAGCTTGACTGAAAATCAGTGGCAACAGGTATTATGGAGTGATGAACCCACACTTTAAATATTTAGTATGTACAGAGGTCAGGATAGAGGTACAACAGTCCACAGCCTGTTAAACACAGTTGAGGCTCTATCATGTTTTGGGGATGCATTCCAGCTGTAGAAAAGTATCATTAAATTTTGATCCAGCATGCAATATCATCTGGATAGTGTCTGATTCATTTTTCACCATGTCAATGATCCCAAATACACTGGTTGTGCAGTCAAAGCATACCTGGATAGAAAAACAGACAATGGAAGAATATTAATCATGGATTGGCCTCCCCACAACCCTGCGTATAATTGAAGCAGTGACTGCTGCACCGATTTTTTTTTGCCACTACACATGGAAGCTGGTTTTGACCAGGAAATGTGAAAGAGACAGGCTTTTACAGTTTGTACTGAACAACAAACCTGAATGGTGTAATGGCTCAACTACTGACTTTTTCCTTTTCTTTTTTGCCTAACTTGCTAAGTGGAAAGTATTTTCAATTTTTTTTAAGCTTTAATATAAAAACCTGTAAAACAAAAAGCAAAGAAAGGTGATATTCAGATAGATGATACTGATTCTGATGGTGTTGATGGTGTTGAGCCTCGATGTGGACAGCGGATCAGCTGGAGGGGCAATCGAAGATTGCAGCGGTCCCAGATCCAGCCGTACACACTGGAATATTCTCCCATGTTGCTTGTCTGTGTTTTATTGTGTTATGGTGTGTTGATATCTGTGCATTCCTGGATTATCCTTTTGTGTTACACATTTCGATGTTTTTTTTCCCTTGCTACCTAGCCTGACCTGTCTCCCCAATGTGATGTTTGTGTATTGTATGTACGGTCAGCAAGGTCTGTCATCTCGGTTGTGGGCAACTGCAACTGACAAATAAAGGCTATCTCATCTCAATCATCGGCAATGAGAATCAACAATTATGACAGGAATAGCTGTGGTTCTTGAGCTAGTGACTAACAGATTTACCTTCACGGCTGTGAAGGTCAGTATGAGGACTGATAGGAAGCTGAATGTTGAGCTATTCCAAATGACACATTATATTTTATTAAAATGAGGAATTCAGTAGAATGATCTATCATAAAGTATAAGCGACTGGCAGAAAAAGCGAATGACAAATATCTGCTCTGACATTGATTCAGCAGAGATTAGTAAGGCTTCTGTGTCCTGTACACAGACTTTATAAATTTCATATCGATTTACTGAATCATTTATAGTATTCCTGTAAATTATGAAAATTAACATTGATGATGTTTGATCCTTTGGTGCTAGATCAAAACCACATCCATGTATAAGAAACTATTATAAAAGGTTTTTTTTTCTTCTTTCAAGAGTTAGACCAAATGAATTTTATGCTCACATTACTGGGATTTTAAATTTACAGACTGGAAAAAAAAAATCAGTTATTCATGCTCATTTATTCATTAAGAATTCTTCTTTTGATAGTAATGGGAATCTAAATGCATAGTGATGAAAAAAATAATGCATGCAAAGATTTAAAAACCCCATGTTCACAATTAAAGTTGCACCTGATCAATTTGAACATGATGTTTGTCTAACTTAAATAAATTATAGTTACGATATGAAATCAACAGATAAAGCAGGGACCAAAAGAAAAAACAGCACAGAAACGGTGTGGTCACCATATCCTGCCAGTGCAGCTTCACTGCTCCTGTGCATTGATTCTTGAAGTCTTTGAAAGTCTTTCAGCATGAACAACATTATTCCAAAAGAATTGTCTGTCTAAACTCTCCTGTCATTTTACAGTTGGCCTGTGATGTGGTAACTGTGAAGGCCTTAGTTTATGATTCCTGTAATTCTCTTTATCAAACTGAATACACTTATACACATTTGTACTGGAAGAGCAATAGTGTTTGCAAAAGATTTATATTTGTGGATGGGTTTGTGCACTTATTTGACTCATTATTAATTATTATCTCCATTGGTCAAGTTAATTGGTACAAATAACTTCGAAATATCATTAGTTTTAACCTTAGTCTTCTCATCCTGTGGTTCAGTCCCAACTGTTTCAATTTAAATGCCCCCCCAATTTCACTTCTGGATAAAGCTCTCTGACAAAAGTCAGAGCAACAATTAACACTTCATGATGGCGGCAGCACAGGGAAAATGGATAAAACTGTACACAAACTCTTTGTGTAAATGTTGCTGCAGAGGCATTTTCAAGTGCACTGTACCACTAGTAGTGCATGAATGCATTGTGCCAAGAGAAAAAATAATGTTTTCTGACTTGCTACTGTAAAAGCAAAAGGACTACTGTAAGCTCTGCAGCTGTGGTCTAAAAAAACCCAGTCTAACAGCGCACAAACTAGTTCTCCACCTGCTGCACAGTCTGGTTGGGATAACCATCCAACCCGCAGATGAGAACAAAAGGAGGACTACAGCCTCCACATGCAGTCTGAGATAATTGAGTACATCCAAACTTTGGATGAGAAACTCACTGGACAAGCAGCTGACTGACAGAAGTGCCATAACAGCAATCGGATAAGTGGGCCAGGGGACAGAGAGAAAAGGGTCTTGGTGGCTGGTTACCAGCAGCTGAACCCTGAAAATAAGAGTGAGTGCACTGTCCACTAGTAAACCCATTGCACCGTAAAGTTCTGTTTTTAGCTGTGACACAGGCACATAGCCAGCTGGGGATTAGGAATTGTTCATAAAAAATAACTTCCTAATGTCAGAAGTGGATGCTAACTAACGGTACAGTGACTCTTTCCAAATGCTGAAACTCGTATAAGGACAGCACGGATCAATTTACTAATAATTACTCTGTTATGCCCAATGACAAAAAAGAGAGACAAAGTCACCAGCCTAGCTAAATGTAAACTGTTTCTACAAATATGTTTATTTGTTAAAGGTTCTAATGATAGAATACTGCAGTACCATTAACAGCCGACAACCTTCGCAAAAAGAGAACTTAAGATCCATGTTTTTGGATGAACTTATCATTGTTTATTGAATTTGATAGTGTGAAAAAATAGATAAGCCCCCATCAATGCTTTGTATATTTAATGTGTCAGTCTTTCTGTGCACTCAAAGTGCTCCATATAGATGCTGCAGAACTGATCCCAGCCAGCAAAAGTAGATGACGCACCTTCAAAAAGTGTAGGCACGAACAGGCAGACATCTGATCAAAGTACATCTGAAGCTATGCTTGTTGATAAAAATACTATAATGAAGTCCAAAAATCAGAAATCCAAAGAGTCACAGGAAACACAAGGTGAGACGAGAGTTATCAGCTCCAGGGTGTAACATATGGAATGTCCTCAAGAAGAAACTTGGTCCCAAATCACAGTGGAGAGATGACAAACATCTTATGTGATGTCTTTCTGTCTCGGTGGCCGGTGAATGTTTCTGACCACACACTTCACCATCCACTCAATGCCTTCGTTCACGCCGTCCCTGTATGGAACAAGCAGACTGTTTCATATTTCTTTTAACATCTATAGAGTGTCAAATTATTTAAGACTTTTCATTGACATTTCATTGAAAGCAATACAAAAACACGTGAAATGTTCAAACTGAGGCATTTCCTAATATATGCTCATTTTGAATTTAATACTACTGTAGATGCTGCCGGGACCAACACCAGCTACTTAGCAATGATCTAATAACATGACTGGCTGTAAAATGGTGAGTCTTTCAAACATGAAGATGGGCCAGTTCACCAATCTGCGAAGGATAATGTGGGCAAACGGACAACAGTAAACAACGAGGATAAGGAACTGAATTCAAAACGGTGCAAAATATTTCTTTACACAAGGGACGAGGCTGAAAGCAGTATTAAACATCTGTGATTTTCAGGCTCTCCACCACCGTTACATTAAAAACAGACATGACAGACATAGTGGAAATCACTTCATTTGCTGAGAATTACTTGTGAAACCCACTGCATCTACTAATGTGACTTTAAACTCTACAATTAAACTAAAAAAACAAAAACAAATGCTAATGTCTTCTCTGGGGCTCAAGCTCATTTAAGTTGGGTTGAGGAAAAGGAGAAAACTGTCCTGGAGGCTGTGCAATCACATTCTGAAACATCCACCCTTGTTAAAAAAGGAAGACTATCCATCTCACAGTTCAGAAGAATCTGTGATGGTATTGGTTTCTGCTATTGATCGTGGTATGGGGAACTTGGACATCTGTGCAGGCCCCATTAATGCTGCCCAAAGTGCAAACCTGTCAGCCATTAAAAACCTCTGGCACACTTTGAAAATGAAATGAATCAAATTTAGGATTTTAATATTTGGAAATAACCACATTGTGGTTGTTTTTGCATTTTAAATGAAGGGACTGTAATTAAACATTATGTTGGAAAATGTTCAATGCAATGCTATTATTTGAATTTTTTAAAGGCAGTCTTTGTCAGATTTTTGCCTATTAACAGATGTGATCATAAACTTAAATTCATGCAAATTTGCATTCAGTGTAATTAAATCAAATAAAAACACAACAATTACTTTCAAAGCTTAGCTTCTGTGGAACACATGCTACATTGCATTATGTGTGAGAGCGAGCTGTTGCAAACAAAGTCATCATTTAAAACTGGAGCAGTCTTACCCTGTGAGAGCAGTGCAAGGCTGGACTAAGCAATCTCTCTTGCCAATCTTTGGAGCACAATCACTGAAGGTTGTTTTAATGTCGGGCACTGACAAACAGTTCTGAGAAAAAGAACATACACAAGACTGAAGGCAGTGACCAAGTTCAAGATTTAAGATTCACGGTCTTTATTGTCAATACAACAATATACACACTATACAGCGTACCGAAATGCTGTTTCACCCCAAGCCCCCCATGGTGGATTTATAAGAATAAAAAATAAATAAATCTCTAAGAGATAGAAAACTAGAAATTACAAATAAATACTAACTCACTAAATTTGGGTAAAATTATTAATAACTATACCTATGTACAATACACAAAGACAGGACAGAGACAGTACAAAGTGGATTGTGCAGTAAGTACTGAATATCAGTGCATGTGCACGTTAAAGTGCATGTGTTAAAAAATATATGTCATGATGAATCACTGGCTTGGTGTGAATGAAAAGTCCAGGTACCGGTACATCTTGCTTATTAGCCAGCACGAGGAGTGGGACGCCTTCCAATGCCTCACTGCTGATCATTTTCTCTGGAAGAGAAGAGAGTTCAATCATTGACTCAATAATACAGCGCTTTGAGAAAGTACCTGTACCTTTTCTGATTCCTTAATTTCTCATATTTGTCACCCATTTCAGATCTTCAAACTAATCGTAATATCAGCCATGTTCTCCCTGCGTCTGTGTGGCTTCCTCCCACAGTCCAGACACATTCACTTAGTGGAGTTAGCTTAACTGGTGAGTCTAAGTTGTCCATAGGTGTAAATGTGAGTGTGAACAGTTGTTTGTCTCTTCATTTTAAAGGAATAGTACTGTACTTTGTTTATATTCTTACTTTAAGAAGTTTGTATTACAGTAAAAATAACACATTTTGAGGTAAACTTGAAAGAAGGCAGATGTGAAATGTAAAAGTGAGATCTGAGGTCAAATGTGACATATTTGGATAAAAACTATAATGTTTAGAATCACCATACACAAGTGTCATTTCCTAAATGTTGCCAATACAAACAAAGGAAATAGAACTTTAAGCATAGACATTTTTATAAAACTTTGACCTTATTTGGCCCTGAAGAAGAGTTCTGAGGTCCAAAACCCCCAAACATAATAACCTATATGTTGACAATACAGACAACTGTAGCAAGCAGCATAGTTTTAAATAGCTCTGTATGGGATTATTGTCATTTTGACTTTCAGATTAATCTACTGATCTTGAAGGCGAGGTCACAGATCAATATTTGTGCAGTACTTTCTATATGTTATGTTTTCTACTTGTGAGAATCACAGTTTCTATGTTCTAAGGCTTTTTGTCACTTTTTGAACAATAAATCATGAAGTTGACCTTAAAGACATTGGTGCATGTAAGCCAGATTTTTATGGATCGTTAACATTACCCAACAGTTTTTATCAGAATTCATACAAAAGTTTTCGAACTATCATGAAGACAGACACAAGGTCGAGGGTGTGCACAAACACTAGCAAAAACATGACCTCCTTGGCGGAGGGATTAAGGAAGTGGGCAAGTGCTTTGTTAGAGCACTATGAATGTCAGAACACATATCAATTTTTCCATTTGTTCAGTAAATAACACAGAGAATGACCATCTTTGAACAGAGGCGGTGGTTTACGACACCAACTATCTGCCATCTATAATCCAGTTTTGAGATCCTTCCCAGACGCCTTAACGCCCACTCAAATCCTGGACCTCACATGGAAACCACATGATAGGGTGGGGCTAGGGGGGACACTCCCACAGGGCTTAAATCTGCGACTCTCCACCATTTGACCCTAGAACTGAAGAAGCTGAATGAGAGGTGAAACTTCTTCAAGCAACTTTAAGAAGTCCAGACGCCTTTCTTTCCAAGCTCCTTAGACTAGAGAGAAGAAGGTTACTCACCAAAGGCCTCCTTTGATTCTGACAGACGCTCTTCATCAGTTGAATCTATCACATAGATGACTCCATGGGATTCAGCGTAGTACTAGATACAACCATGAAGAAGAAAACATATATAACATATTATATATATATATATATAAAATATACTGCAATTCACTGCAGTAATTTGCAAGTAATTTAAAGCCTATATCTATTTTACACAACAGGACAAAAACAACAAATCATATTCTGAAATTAAGAATTTCATTAAAATGTAACAAGATGTACACTTCCAACTCTGTGTTTGGGACCTGTGGAGACTCACTGCTGTACCTTTGAAAGAAAAGGATTTTTTATCTGCTCAACAGTGTGGGACTTCACATCTGTATATATCCATCAGCATTAATAGGGCCTTCACTGATGTGTAGGTTATCCATCCCATGTTCAAGATGCAACACAATTTACTATGATAACAATGGTTCCCCTCCTCTCTAGTCTAGAGATCACAAAATCCATGACCAAAACAATTTTAAATACTGACTGTTTCCACTACACCTGAAAGTTTGAAGGTGGAGCTGTCAATTTAGCTGTCAATTTAAATGTATGTTTTGGCTAATTGTCATGTTGGAAGATAAATCAACAACCGAATGTTGCTGCCGACTGCTTTAAGTTTACTTTCAAAATCTTCACATGTCCTCCATTCTTCATGGTTCCCTTCACCTTGATGAGATTTCCAGTTCTAGACGACACACTGAAGCATCCCCACATCTTAATTCTCCCACCACTGTGTTTGACTGTGGGGATGGTGTTCTGTGGGTTGTGTACCTCTACCTTCTTCCTCCAAACATAAGCAGCATCTCTAGGGCCTAAGACCTAGAGATGACTCGTGACTTTGCTAAGTCATTTAGTGTCTTGACAGTTGTTCAAGGGCCTTTGGCACACCTCTCACTAGTTTTCTTTCCAGAGTCTTTGAAATCTTTTGCCTCCTACTTCTGCAAGGCTTGTTCTGTACTGTTAAGCTCTCTTTGAATTTGTTTGTGATACTTCTCGCTCCAGTTCTTGAAACATGGAAATACTATGGTCATTTTGTATATCCATCTCCTGCTTTGAGCACAAAAACTGTTTTTCTCAAGTCTAAACTGATTTCTTTTGTTTCTGGCAAGATGCTTTCTCAAGTGACAGCTCCAAACCTTGCCTGATATTTTAATAGTCTAAGTAAATTAGAAAATAACCCTCCGTTTTAGCTGGATTTTACAAGCTTTGAAGATAACAAAGTTAAGGCACATCATTGTACACTAATGATTTGTGTTTTGGCTCAATCAAAAAGTCAGATTTTAGGGTGCTAATAACATCAAACTGGTCATATTTTTTCTGAAAATTTGTTAATCTGTTATTGTGTGTAAACAGAAAAACAATATGCTTTCTTAAGTATTAACATGTTTAAAAATGCTATGTTGAAAATCCCTTGGAGCACTTGGAAAATGTTGACCAAAACTTCTGCCCTCTGCAGGTGGCATTGTTCTCTCAGATGGATTCTTTTTTTCAAAACTGGTGAAAGGTGTTGCCAAATATATCTGTGTGGCCTGTCCTGGTGCAGTCTATGTATGCTAAACACTGTGAAAATATTTACTGTACATTAACATATTTACTATGTTAATGTACAGGATGTGAAAAATTCCTCTTTTTGAACTCACTTTGTCCCACAGAGACTGGAGCTCCTCCTGACCTCCCAAATCCCAGAACATTAGACGAGCCTTGCCAACGTCAATTGTGCCAACTGTAAAGGAAAGTAAGAGATTCCCCTAAACGTTATAGATCAGCAGTTCAAACCAAGAACGTTCTGTGATCTAGAAAGAAGATAGCATTAGAACATGAAAGATTACATAATTGCATTGATTTGTCCTTCAGCTACACCATATTAAGTTTTTCTGTACCATAATGGTTAAAATGAGAAATTACAATTAATTCCTGCAGTTGCTCATCAAAAAATAACTAATAATTATTTTTCATTGTTAAGCAGTAATTACACACTCAAAAAGCAAGCGATTCCTGCTACTTTGACAAGGCAGGAGAATATTGTGAAGGAGTTTGTGCTGATGCAAGCCTAGCACGAGTCACTTGAATAAGATGTCCATAACACTGCGACATTCACTTACTGTTCAGGCCAACTGTAGTGGTGATCTTGGATAAAGTCATCCCCTTGTAATTCTTACTAAACTTTGTTTTGGTCTGTTCCAGGAAAGTCTACAGACAGAGAAAATAAGAGCAACCGTTAGATTGGTGGATTACTCAGGTGATAAGCACTGTGTAAGTATCTATGCAGGTGTGAGACAAAATTAGCTAAACTTCAGGGAGCTCATTTGCAGGTGGTGGCCACAGACCATCACGCTCTCTCTTTCTCCTGCCTGATTTTTCACTTTTTACTAGTATCGTTGTCATTGATAGGATCAAGTGGTACTTGCAGTTCGTTCAGGCAGTCCAACCCCTGTAGGATGGCACATTCAAGTGATTTCCAATTATTTATACTTCGTAAATGGGCAGATTGATATCCGTCATTAACTTTAACTTTTTTACTCCCTCCTGCAGCTCAATCATCCAGTTAAATAAATCAGTTCTGTAACTTAGGTTTTGTCCTGTTTATTGTTCATGATTTCTCTATTGTTACCCTAGTCATTATGTCAGATGGCCTCCCCAAGCCTGCTTCTAACAAGGGTTCTTTTCTATTATTCGCTAACTGTGTGCTCGGATCGTCAAATCAAACATGGGACGCTACCAGCTCAGCGACCCCTTGTGAATAACTGAGTAGCCGAAAGTTGTTTGGTTTTTTTTAGGTTTTTGTTGTCCCCAACTTGAGACAAGGAGAGTGATAGATCACAAAGCTAACTTAAACAAGAGAACATAACACGGCTTTCAGTGCTATGTGCGTAACCCAGTTAACCAACTGTATCACACAACATCACATTGATACCGTTTTTCCGGCGTTATCCAGTCCCAGGATCAAAACGCAGTATTCGTCCTTCTGGAACATGTACTTATATAATCCAGATAATAAAGTGTACATCTTGAAAAAAAAGTAAACATAAACAAAAACGCGTCCGTGTTCGCTAGTCCTAATGTTGGCTAGGTAGCTTAGATTAGCTATGAGGCTAAATAAGCAACACGCGCCACTGTGGCGTCATTATAATCCCACTAAACATGCCTGTGTTCGAATGGGGACGAATAGCATGTATGTACACATAAAACAAGAAAGAAAAGCCGTAGTTTAAAAATACATTTCTACTATGAAAGTCTGAACACAATCCTGTCCCTATGTGTAACGTATCCAGGAAGTGCAACTGTATGAATTATGGGAAATGAAGTACACATGGATTCTACGACATTACGTTAGGTGACAGTGTTTTAGATATAAAACTTCATTTCCCAGGAGGAAGTTCGAAAGCGTGTTACATCATTTTAAAGAAAAACGCAACAGATATAGAATTAATTGAATTGTTCCAGTAACTGTAGAAAGTTCAGAAGCAGAGCGTTTTTAAGTGAGTGCTAACAGTCTTAACAGCTCGAAAATAAAAAAGGCAGCTGTTTTTTAAAATGACGTTTCATCTCTCAGCCAAAAGGCTTCCATTGAGAACTGAGAACCTGCACAGACAAGTGAGCAATATTTGTGTTCTATGGAATTCACATTCTCTATTACATCGTCAAGTAACTTAGAATTAAAATCCTGATTTCATATCTTCACCAAGCACTAAGTCATGTTTTGCTTAGAGCTTAAATACTTATTTCATTTAATGACATGCAAATCATGGACTTCTTTTTCTTTTCTTTTGTCTTTCGGGGGGTGGGGGAATATTCCATCTCTCTCTGTTAAAATAAAATGACCATGTTACCATAAAAATTAGAGACTTGTTCTTTTTTTGTAAGTGAGCAGACTTAAAATTCAGCAGTGGAACAAATAATTATATCCCCTATTGTTTATGGATGCTGCTGAGTTGAAAGTGGAATAGGCCGAATGACGATTTGAACATTCCCTTTATTAAAATACATTGTAAAATTTTGCTGAAAAAAAGTTAAATATTTACAACTTAAAGTTTACAGTGGGTGATACCATATACTCAAATAATATTTAACAAGTTAAATATTTTATCTATCTTTCCACTTTCTTTTGCTTATCTGGGCCCAGGTCATGGGGGCACCAGCCTAAGCAGAGAAGCCTAGATCTCCCTCTCCCTAGCCACCTCCTCCTGCTCCAAGGTGTTCCCAGGCCAGCCAAGAGATATGGGCTGTTTCCCAATTCAGGGGCTGCATCCTTCGGAGGACCAGGCCTTCGCGGTCTACGTGGGCCGGGTCCTTTGAAGACCAAGAAGGCCAGAAGTGCGAGGCTTGCTCAGGTTGCTTGGCAACCTGAGCAGCGCAACTGTTTGACAGAAATGAAGGAGAAAATTCTTTTATTCGTCTGTTTGTTTTTATATGAGCTTTGTTTGATTTGATAAGTATCTGAGGCTGAGACCACGGGACTGTAAAAACATGATTGTTGGGCTTCATTTCTGTACTGAACAGTCATTTTAAGATTAGCTAGTAAATAACAATTAGCTAATGTTGTTCATGACACTAAAGTCATCTCACTTTGGTAATGTCAATATAATACAGCCAACATTAAAGTTAGTATTATATTAATCATTATTAGTTATTACAGCAGTGAACTTGAACTCTGTGTCAAATACTGAGCTTCAGTAAAGATTCAAGTTGCAGTTATTTATATTTCCTATCACCTTAAATCTTAAATCTTCGCTTACTGTATTTTCCGCACTATAAGGCGCACTTAAAATCCTTTAATTTTCTCAAAAATCGACAGTGCGCCTTATACTCCGGTGCGCCTTATGTATAAATTCTGGTTGTGCTTACTGACCTCGAATCGATTTTATGTGGTACACAGCACTCAAAAATCTGTCAAAAAATATTTTAGTACGACTTTGGTAAGCTACGAAGCCGCACTGCTTGATGGATTGTTGGACCATTACAGCTACTGTAGTCAGGAGCCTCGCGGAGTAATCTGGGTCCTAAACTCCATCAGGTTAAGGTCCCGAAGTCAAACGAACACTGCAGCATCACTGAGAGTTAAAAACTGTCTAAATTCTTTCATTTGTAATAAAATGATCAGCGTTGCTGCTTTACCAGGTGTAACAATTAAGTTTAACATCCAGGCATCCATGAAAACAGAATTTATTACATTTAACAGAGTTGGAAGTTAGCAGGAAGCTAGCTCGCTAGTTTCCACCTAAACATATTATTATTATTCAATGTGAAAACATGAGCAAAAAGTACAAATATGTTCCATGTGTTGCATTAAAATGGAAATTCTTCCATAACTCTGTTACCCACTGTACTTGAAGGTCCATATGGTTACATATTTAATTTGACTTTGCCAGTATCACTTCCCAGAACTGATTTATGTTACACTGCTACCCATGCTGCTAAGGTCAGGAGATCATGGTAGCCTTTTTCTTTCCTTTCAATTACAATAGAAGGCAGAGTCCAGAATGAATCTATGCATGAAAATATTTCTAGTCAGAAAAATTCTTCTCTTTAAACCATGACTGAAGCGGGTCAGTTAGGATCTCATCTTATTATGATTCCAAGTTGGCTGTTATGTGTAGACACAACACTGGTTCAGCCCTTGAGTTTGGTGCCTTTTATATGTTTGAATGAATCACGGGTTTGTGGCTTAAAAACCAACCAAAAGCAAACATTCCTCTAAAATTGGTCAGGTACTAGAATGAAAAGCAGCCAGTTTCCAAAGAAGGCTCAAGGCCACTTTAAAAAAATTAAAAGACAGTTTGGCTCATTGGAGGCAAAATATAAATAAGAGAGAGATGGGTGATAGTTTTGCACAGTTTTGTAAGTCTTCATATATTTTTAATCATTTGGAACACATTAGATTTACTTATTAGCAATATTTGTGTTCAAACATATATATATGGTATTTATTTATTCTAATATTTGCGAATAATTCTTGCCAAGGAAACATGCCCTTCTGCATGCCATCTTAAGCAAGCACATAATTTTAAAAACCTTACACCTAGCCTACATACATCGTTAAAAGAAGAAAACAGAGCTTCGATCAAAGAATATGAGGTTCTCAGAGGAATTCCATCAGAGGAAATAAGTCATAGGACGTCACTATAGATGGAGACTCGCTGCTGTTTCCTGTGTTAACATGAACTCATGCACTGATGTCATCCCCTTATCTGGCACACAGCGCCAGAGTGAAAATCACACCTGCATGAAGACAAAAATGTCTGTGTGCTGAAAGGTCCCTGGGCTGCTGTGACAGCCATAATGAAGACGTCCACATCCGTTCTGGATGAACTTGAGTCTCTGTGACTGACACCTCTGGCAGCTAGCCAAACAGAACCTGTGGGTGTAGGCACTGAAGTGGTGTTGAGTGAAGGACACAAAGGAGAGGAATATCCTGCAGATACGTATGCACTTGATGAGCTCTTTGCCCTCGTCTGTAATTTACTCAGTATGCAAGTATTCATCTGCTTCTACACTTCTAATAAAATAATTAAACATTTGTTTTGCTTTAAGTGGCCAGAAAAAAAACTCATGAAGAACATAAAGCTTTTATGACCATTTGAGCAGCAACTCATACTATCCAAGTTCCATTTTTGCATGGCTTCATGAGGAAGAAGACATTAATCATTGTGAATTGGGCGTCCTGGCTTTGATAAAAGACAGAGCCAAAGCTCCCTCCCGGATTCAGTCCTACCTTACAATGCTTCATTTCATTTCTTAGTTCTCCTTTTTTCCCCCACTGGTATATGACAGAAGTGGCTTTTCAGCACACTGTATTTGTGTAGAAAAGTTTAACAGGGTAGCTACAATGAAATGTTTTGTTGTCTGTTACATGTTCCTGTGGGGTTCAGTTGAGGAGCCACATATTTCTTTACAGCAGTTCGCTTTCATATTAATATCCTGTCTGATACCATTACTTACATTAGGGTGGCACATTAGGGTGGCACACAGTGATGCATCAGCTATTTTTTCTCTCGTGTGGAAAATCGCTGCAGGCAACAACAAAAAAGTCAACAATGGTTGTATTGTTGTATTTTATTATATGAGCATGTGTAAGACTCTTTACCACTGCTGATACAGGGTGGGCAGAAGGGTGACTAAAGATTAAGTTGTTAAGTTTACCACTATTTGGCTCTGCCTCTGGAGGGCGTATGTCACAGGCCAGATTTAGGAAAATCAGTACAAGTATTACAATAAAAAAATCATAATTCTTTGAAAGCAATTGACTCACAGTCACGCAGACATCCAGGCTCAATAAACACGTCTATTCAAGCTTTATCAGGCAAGATGCAACAAAATGTTTAGCAGCTGCTAAAATTATCTTATAAGTAAGCAAATAAGAAAAATAGATGCCATAATAGACAATAAAAAGACACAATAAAAACAGGTTATTTACTAATAAATAAATAAATAAATAATAACAATTCATTAAAATTCTCAACAGAAAGCCTGTTGAAACAAAAAAGTTTTAACTGTAGTTTTCCAAGTTCACAAAATCTACTTTTAGTTTTTAACTTAATGTCAGTTAACTATAATAACCTTGCTCTGCCTCTTTGGGGATTTTAGTCTTTTTTTCACATAACATGTATGAACCTGTTTTTCAGATTTTATGCAAACTACTAAAAGAAAATTTCATTTTATTTTTGAGCATGATGTAGCATTTCATGGGTTTCACAACATGTGTATAAAGTATATGTCCCACTGTTTTGTGTTATTTTTGAATTTTTGTTCATTATTGCTGAGTTTTATTTGTGTTTTTATTCATGTTAAGCTTCAGATATTTTTCAGGTCTAGTTTCTCGTTTTTATCTCTTTGTCATGAGTTCTGTTGTTATTTTAGTCTTCCAAGTATGTCCCAGTCTATATCATCTGTTAGTGTCCATTCCCCTCTTTCTGTTATTAGTTTAATGTGAGTCATCTTCTCTCTGTTTACTATTTGTTGTTGGTTATTTCCTGTTTGTCTAACAGTTGGCTTCCAGTAGTGTGGTGATTTACATATTTACCTAACAGGTGGAAAGCCCTGGGTTTGAGAACAAGAGGAAACACAAATCCCTTTAGGGTTGTGTCAGGAAGAACATCCTGTGTAAAAAAGTCAGCCAAATCAAACATGCAGAGCTACACGATATTGCCAAAAATATTCGCTCGTCTGCCTTCACACGCACATGAACTTGAGTGACATCGCATTGTTAATCCATTGGGTTTAATACGATCTCGGCCCACCCTTTTCAGCTATAATAGCTTTAATTCTTCTTTACAAGGTTTAGGAGTGTGTTTATGGGAATTTTTGACCATTCTTCCATAAGTACATTTTTAGTCCAACATCAGGCCTCGCTTGCAGTCTCCACTCTAATTCGTCCCAAAGGTCTTCTGTTGGGCTGAGGTCAGGACTCTGTGCTGGCCAGTCAAGTTCTTCCACACCAAACTCATTCATCCATGTTTTTATGGACCTTGCTTTGTGCACTGGTACGAGATCGTGTTGGATCAGGAAGGAGCATCCCATCACGGTGGCATAGGTGGCATCCTATCACGGTCCAACACTGGACTTCACTGAGCTCCTGAGAGTGACGCATTCTTCCACAAATACTTGTTCAAGCAGTCTCCATGCCTAGGTGCTTGGTTTTATACACTTGTGGTCATAGAATTGATTGGAACTCATGAATTCAGTGATTTGGATGGGTGAGTAAAACCTTCGGCAATATAATGCACCTGCTTTACTGGCCCCTTGTGAATAAAGGAGCAGCTGAAAGTAGTGTAACATTAACTGTTGGTTTTTCTAATGTGTTTTGTTTCGGTTTTTACTTCTTGTCTTGCTAAATGTCTTCACCTAGTCTCCTGAGTATATACTATATAGTCCTTTCGCTCTCTTTATGTTTGTCATGTGCTGCTGTTGTTTTCTCTGCATCTGTTCCTGATCCAAGGGTTTTTGTGTGCTGCTGAACATTTTGCTCAGCTAAATAAAGGCTCGTGATTTCCCTGAATCTGTCTACATGTCCTGCACTTGGGACCGCTCCATGCTACTTTATGACAGTATATTTCCTTAAGAAGTTACTTACACTTGTGTTAGTGCTCACAAGTGATTAACAGTCATCAGTGTAAGGAAGTATAACTGGTTAGCTCTCAAAGCTAACTACTGCTTTGTTTCTGTACATAATGTCTTTAACATCAAAATATTATTGAATGGTTATTTTTTTCTCTTATGTCAATAAAACCATAATTGTTCTATGGAAAAACTCCCATAGCTCATAAAGTTATATAATATTTTCAAGGCACAACCTTTCTCAAATAGAACACATGCACTTAAAAAAAAATCAAAGCACAGCAAACTGCATGAAATAAATAAATGACCAGTGTGCACTGACATAACAACAGAAATTAAAAAGTAATAACTCTGGGAATTCTAACTTTCAATCTTTTTTGTGGTATCAGGATTGAATGTGAACTGTTCACTCACCTCTAGACATTTTCAAATTCTTTTAAAACAGATGTGTCTCTCCACAATGAGAAGGCTGGGTTGTTTTGAAAGGAAACAAAAACTGATTGTTGTCATTGGCAGCAAATCCTGTCTGTGATTAATAAATTCTAAACAGAAATCATGCTGACAGTAGGTGATTTCTTTGGAAAGGCAACTGGCTATAAAATCCATCAGCCAAAAAGTGCCTTATAATAAATGAGTGAATTAAATGTTTATTTTAAAAGCTATTAAAATGAGTGAATGGAAATTCTTTAGAAAAAAATGTGTTTTTTTAAGTAAAATTTTCACAACTGTAAACACAATTTCCAATTTTGAAGCTTGTTTAAAAGTTTAAGGTTTAGAAACTCTCTTTTTGATAAGGTCTTTAAACTCTTGTTCACTTACTGGTGAGCCTGCTGGTCTTTGTGGCAAGCCACACCATGTAGCTGGAATGCTGTTTATTGGAATTCAAAGTCTTCACGTAAATTCATTTCCCAAAACTGTTTCCCAGCGCACCAAGTCATGACCTTGACTCCAGGGACTATTCCCAGGTTCCCAGCTAAAACACATCAATCATAATTTATTCTTTTTTAAAAACGCATCACGGGTTGAAGGAACTCTGGCTAAAGTTGTGGTTTTCCAACCACTGGACCACCTACCTCTCCAGGGACATTTATCAGCCAGAAATGGGACGCTTGCCAGCCAGGGCAAAGCTCCAAACCACAATATATCCTAAATATTTTTTCATGTGGCTGAAAAGTTCCCACCAACACTCACATACAATATTACTTTAGTAATAAATATCAAATCCTAATTTGCATTTCATGTTTAGAAGCATCATTCGACTTTAAATTTAATCATCCAGGGGTAATGGAGGTTTTATTGCTTGCAATTTAGATAAGATTAGACTGAAAAAGATCTGTCTGTGATATTTTCAATCGTCGATTGGAATGACACATAATAATTAACATAAATCTTTCTGACTCGTAAGATTAAACCAGGCAAGTTTTGGACCATGTTGTTACTCCTCTACTTTAGGCAAGACTCGCATTAAGACACCCATGGGTCAGGAGATTTCTCGACACTAAACAGAGCATATGTTTGATATTTATGTCTAACAGTAATAGCTTGGCTACACTGCCTTAAAATTGGCTTTGGGATTAAGGTTAGAAAAATACTGTCAGTGCAATACTCTGTGCACTTTCTCATAGAGCTTTATCTTTATCGGTATCCACCCAAAATAGACGAAGCTGAGCTCTGCTCTGTGTCATCTGCATCAGTAGTGAGCAAACTGTATAGTCTGAGGAGTGCAGTTTAAGTGCACTGTAATAATTTCTTTACTGTGTTTTTATTAATAAAATACATGAAACATTAATCTACTTTAACTTTAAGAACTGGAAATAATGAAATATTAGGAAATGCCAACTGGCTGGCACACTTGAATCAAATCAGAAGTTAATCAAGTGTAACTTTCAACCACTAAAACAATTTCTAAACCAAGCTACCCTCACCTTTCTGAGCAGGGATCACAAAAGGGCTTTTCTCAGTCAGGCAGATTTTAGTTATGTCTTACAGAATAAAATTCCCTGAGCCTGGACACTCCTAATAACGGGAACCTCAAATCATAGTCATAAATTAGTACTGGCTAAATGGAAGAGTACATACCCCATACCCCAAATACTGACTTTTTGATTTCACCAGTTCAGCATTTAAAAAAAAACAAAAAACTTTAAAGACCAGTTCTTTCCCAGCTGAGTCACCAAAGATGATTTGTGTCAGCAGGGGGATTTAGTTTCCGGCAAACATAAAAAAAATATTCATCAGTCAAGATCTCTCTATGGAGCCCCAGGGACACAGAAAATAAGGTCACACAAAACCACTGTGTAAACTAAGACGAACGTCTTTGGATCTGTTAGAGTTACTATTTTCTAGCTGAAAGAAAAAAATATATATTTATGGGACAAGCAGTTCCTGAATTTCTGTATTCAATCTCTACTAAATAGGTTTAGAACTTCTGCCTGTAATTTGGCACAAACATTGTCAACACTGTAAGTTTCTGTGTTGTCATCTATGCTTGTTGACATTGTTAGCAGGCCAGCAATGCAAAAATGCTAAGTTTAAGTGCCTGGAGTCAGTTATTAAACCTGTAGCACTATCATTATCAGCATGTTGGCGTGTGCTATGCCCAGTGGTTTCCACATGGTGAAGTGACATATGAACAAAAATCTTTTTAATGATTTCCTAATTTACTTTATAATAATAATAATAATAATAATAATGATAATAATAATGGATTGCATTTATATAGTCCTTTTCAAGACCCTCAAAGCGCTTTACAATTCCGCTATTCATTCACTCTCACATTCACACACTGGTGGAGGCAAGCTACAGTTGTAGCCACAGCTGCCGTGGGGCAGACTAACAGTAGTCAGTAGTTTGCATACACTCAATTCCCCTAAAAGAATCTGTTAAAATGTTTCTGTATAAAGGACCTTAAGAGAGACCCTAACTGACAGTGAGGAGGTTAACAAGAGAGAGGGTCTTTATTGTGGTGGAGCAAAACAGTTGGCCACCAGTGCGGACAATCCACTATATAAAGAAAAGAGAAAAGCTGTCTGTCACAAACATTCCCTGTTTTAAGTCAACAGCCTGCAGCCAAAACGTTTAATATAATGTGGCTAATGCTAATACTGCAAACCCCTCAGAAAGCAAATTATTGTCTAAGGAACACTTGGCATTTTTCCTCCATAAAGTGATGGGGTGATTTCTATGCTGCTGGAGTAGAGATACATTTGCAGGTATCACAGTAGGTCCAGCTTTCAAAATTGCCGTACTCTGGTCAGATGACACTGAGGCTTCTTGTCTAGATATAAATAGAGGTGTGCCTTGAAATGGGCACAAAAAATTTTGGGAAACCGCTGATTGTAACTAGCCTGTACAGTCTCACACAGCTATTACAATAGCTGATTTAATGAGTGCCATCTTTTTGCACAAAACGGCTGCTTGCCTTACATGCAGTTCATGACTCTGTGCAAGCTGGTCCTTGTTTAGTAACAGAAAGCAGACGAGAGCCTCAAAGGAACGGCTGCCATTAGGAGACTCATAATGCCAGAAGACCTCTGAAGACTTCATAACAAATGAATAGAATCTCTATAGCCTCTGGATGGTCCCCCTGAGGTCCAGGGAGCTCTGACTCACAACCTCAGCCCTGCCAACTGACGCTTGGCTTCATTGTGTTCAATATATGGCATCAACGTTAGCAGTTACAATAGGCTGCTGAGTTCTGTTTGCTTGCGCTATTCTGTATTGTTTTGCATGTCTGTGATCAGTGTGAATAAACCAAATCTCTCCTATTGCAATGTTTTAAACTTGTCTTTATCATACTTTGTCTAGTTTATAGGAATTTCTTGCTTCAAAACGTAAGACCCCATAAAACAACATTCACCAAAAAACAACCCCGTTATATACTGTACTAATAATCAGAGCAACATACATCAGCTTAAAGATTCACTGTTATTTCCAGAACCACAAAATCCCTTCAGGTTTCTCAATTATAATTCTGAGCACGCAACAGATGTAAAACATGAAGAATGCAATCGGATTCTTCTGTGCTCCAGCAATTATTCCCTCTTTGATCAATAGGTTCATAAAGTACAATATAATATTTGGGTCCATGTTCAGTTGGCAGCATTCAGCATGGTTTAATTAACATGTGGTTGTGACTGACAAACGAACACAGCTCTGTGATCATTTGGCCAGAAAATAATAATAGAAACACTATCAACATGTGACCATTGTAAGAGAATTCAGAGTTAGATTTTTTTTTCTCAGCCACCACCCCTCTTCGCCTTTAAGTTTGTGTTTAAGTTCAGCATATGTAAATGCAAACTTACTTTGCAATTCCATTTAAGTTCAATATCTCCCACCTCACTGTCATTCTGTCTCAAATCTTAGCTATATTATGTATTTAACAAGCGCAAAGGTTCATTTTCTTCTTTTTGGAGTGGTTTCTCTCTTCTCATCCTTAAACAGAGCACACTGGGTGAGCACGTGCAGATATTTTTGAATGAAAAGACAGACACAAAAGTATCATTTCAACAAAACACAAAGGTGGAGACATTTACAATAACCGATAACCTTTCACAGACTTCAAACCTTATGAGAGGTTTCTTGGAATGTGTTCTACAACCTAACAAAAGGAAGAATTGATCATAAGTCATCATTTTACATGTATTATGTAGATCAGGAGTGTCAAACTTAAATGAGCTGTGGGCCACTGCTGGCACTGTCATCTCATTGGAGGGCCAAGTTAGTGTTCAAGTAGTACAAAAAAACAAACAATAAAACACCCACAAATATTTCGGAAAATCTAGTGTTTTGTTTTGTTTTTTAAATGTAAATATTGTATAACAAGGTAAAACTGGAAACGTGAACACAATTTTTTTTTTCTAACTCTTAACTAACTGAAGCCTTTCACTGAACTACATTCATTAAACTACCAAATAAAAAAATTGGTGCGCTCTTTCTGGCCAGAGACGCGGCAGCATTTCTGCTATAATTTTGTTTGTATTTAACAAAATAAAAATGCAGACATAAGTGTGCACATTAGTTTTTGAACGCTTGTGAAAACTGCTTTCTTTAAAAATAACCCCCTGACTGAACTAACACAGCCAGTCCCTCAACATGTTTGTACTCCAAATTGCATTATATTTTTTCATGTTAATATACAGGCGCAAGTAGGGGTGACGTGGCCACAAGTTTGAGACCCCTGATGCAGATGGATGTACATCAAGCTGTGATATGTCACACCAATCCTACATCTACATCTGTTGAACAAGTCCACCTACGTTTTTCATCAGCAGTCTCTTTTCTAAACTTCAAAGCTTTTTGGTGACAGAGGTTTGTCTTCTTCCCGGTTTTACGTTCAGCAAGTAAGTAAGTAAAACTTTATTTATATAGCACCTTTCAAGATATACAATCACAAAGTGCTTCACAAGAGCCAACAATGCATAAAAAAGCAAAACAAGAGAAATTAATAAAACACAGATTTAAAAAGATATGTTTTTAACTGGCTTTTAAAAGAGACCACAGAGTCCATCGATCTCCAAAGGAAGGAACCATCCGTTTCCTCCTTGCCAAGAAATTTCTTAATGAGTATTTCAGAGCAACATCTAAAGAAAATAAGTGCAAAGTTGGTTTTGATTTGCCAAGCTGGCAAACACAAATTGTCAGATTCCCTCTGAATTTCAGGATTCACATGAAATTTAACAATTATCTTATAATCTATACTGTGTTTGTACTCATTTACAAGTAACTGATGTGTAAATCATCTCTTTCCTATTCAGTTTTGTGTGTTCAGTCAATCTGTGCTGAGTGCATTAATAAAATGAACTCCTTCTTTTCTTCTTTTGCCTTTTTGTCATTTCCAAAACGACACATAAACCAGATACATATGTGTTAATTTTTTTGTGACTTAAAGCCAAAGTTATTAGCAGCGTGTACTGAAAATACATATTCGCCAAGTATGCATTAGTGTGCAATACATACCACAGGTGTCATGATTCACCAGTGGATGTCCTGGGATGCAGTGCCTGCCTTCCAGGGGTCAACTAATCTTCACACCCACGCACACGCACCTGTGGCTCATCACGGCTGAATAACACCAACCATATTAAGGCCTGGCTGGAGTGGTGTCCCTTGCTGGAGTGTTGTACTCACTAGGGTTAGTGTAGCCTGGCTTAGTCTCCTGTTGATCTCCCTGTGTTCCTGAGTGTTTCTCTGACATCTTTCTCCATCTCCCTTGTATAGACCTTCCGGGACCTGAACCTGTCTTCCCTGGACCTTTCCCAGTTGAGCATGAGTTAGAGTGAGCACGGTGTTGGAGTGCATTGTGTGAATCTGGATTTGGACTGTACATAGTGGAGTGTGAGCGTGTCTTGCCCTTTTCCCCAGCCCTGGACCTGCTCTTGGAATCCCTGGACCCCTCTTCCCTGCCTCACTGTAAATATGTACATATCGCTGCTGTTGTAAATAAACCCACTTGTTTGATTGCACAGTTCAGAGTCCTGAATTTTGAGTTCAGCGCCAGCAAATGTGACACCAGGGACTTACTCAGAGCACATTTTAAAATGAATTCAATTCAGTTTTATTTATATAGCTCAAAACCACAACGGCAGCCATCTCAACGCACTTTATGCTGTAAGTTAAAGACCTTTAAGGATTCCAGAGAAAAACCCAACAGTCCATGGGCTTGCTCTCCATGAGCAAGCCCACGGAGAGGGAAAAAGTCCCTTAATCAAAATTTATAGGGAGAAATCTCCAGCAGAACCAGGCCCAGGGAGGGGCAGCCATCTGCTCGGGTGGGAAGGGAAAGAGGAAAGCACGAGAGCATGAGAAGACAAAATACAAACTAAGTATATAAGTGTATGTAAATACTTGGGGAGAATTACATGGAACTTTCTGAAAAATACAAATGCAAGATCAAACAGCGATGCTAAATCTAAAATCGTTTCAAATTTGACTAGATGACTAGATGAACAGTCCTGTCTCACTTGTGCGGCCCAAAGTAAAGCCTTTCACGATCTAGCATCATGGTAGAAATGTTTAGGTAAAAATGATTGGTTCAAACCTATCCATTTCAAAAAGAAAAGATCAGCGACCCACATAATTTTGGCACTTGACCACATTACTCAGTGTTTTTCTGGGATAATTGGCACTGTTATGCTATTTTTAAATCATATTACAAGGCTTTGCTAAGTTGTATGTTGAAAAACTTTCATTCACGGGCAAATAGCCTATACGAATTTGCATTTTGCTGACCCTGAAAAATCCCATTTTCCTCAAAAGCATCCTACAGGCACTGAAAATAATTGTCTTAATTTCTCCTAATTTACTCTCGGTCCCACTGGAAATGAACATTTACAGGTCATTTTCAACCTGCCTCTGAGCATTCTGGCACGCAGTCACGGCGCAGTTGCTGGTCTTCATGAGTTCAGTGGGATTCTTAGAAAGAAAAGAAGACATTCATTATGATAATCTCCATCATTGCTCATGTCGATCTCTGAGTTTCACAGCTGCAGGATGATGATGTGTGGCTGGTTGGATAAATCTGACTGCACACAGACTGAGGCACGAAAAAGGTGCACCTGAGAATAATTCATCAAACTCGGGACCTGCTTTGCACTCTTTGAAAAGTCTTTGCACATTTCAGCTGGAAAATCTTTTCAAATATACTTTTTGTTCCTTCATATCCCCCACCCCCGCCCACCCCCAGCTCACACTAGGAGGCCTTGAAAGCTTTAATTCTTTCCTGAATTAATTTCTGGAGCTAATTTAAGACAGAAATGAAGAAATAGGATTAGAAACACCATAACATTTGCCACACATCTTGGCAAAACGATAGACCTGCAGTGACGTTTCCCTTTGCCATGATTAATGAGTCACTTGCGCAGCGTTTCTGATACGCATTCCAGGTGACCCCCATGCTGACATGAAAAAGATAACCTCTGGAAAAGCTCCCAATTTTTTTTCTCTGTGCTTCTTCACTTTTTTTTTCTATTTTCACAGGCTTTAAGATATCTTTGACGATAAAACATCCACTCACGCATCTGCGTGCCATCTTGACCTGAACCTCATGTTTTTGTAGTTTGGCGTTAGCCTAAATGAAATATTTGAGGTGTATCAGTTTTAAGCAAACATGAATCCCTTCCAGCATATGGTCTCACTAACCAGAACATGACTTTGCGTATGCATCCACTTACATGAGTATTATTCTTTCTGCATTTGACTTTACTGTGTGTCTCCTGAGCAGAGCCGATGCATTATCCAGGCACATTTTAGGGTGTTTGCCAACAGCAGGCCTGAATTAGTGCACTTTTGGCCCTAATTCCTCTTGTTCATAAATCATATTTTATAATTAGAGCCCTCGACTCCTTTCTGGGGAATTAGAAACTTGAGGTTGGGCAAATAATTTTTTACAATGCCACGTAGGCTTTTTCACACTGTTGTCTAAGATTTTAATTGACTAAAGATCCAGTGGACTAAAGTGGCCTTACTTGTGTTAAATAGTCAGTTTTACAGGTTTACAGCATCACCGTAGGACTTCATGTCCTTGCTTCTCCCTTCAAGAGGCTCAACCAGTGTGCACTGAGCTAAGTCTTTAGGGACTGACAGGGCCAGACAGATGTGGCCAAAATCCAAATGCATACTAACCGCAGGCGGCAAGACTTTAATTCTCCTACGAGCCAAGGTTAAAGGTATACTTAATGTTTTCAAATTCAGCAGATTATTCGTCTCTGCCAGGAACTTGTCACATTAGGGGGGAAAGTTGCCGTTTTGTTTCCCTAAAATGGCTTTCTAACGTGATTAGAATTCCCTTTTGAAACCAGAAGGCAGAACCAACCAGAAACATACAGGGGTGCTGTAGAGAAGCAGAAATAGTTTTCTCCACGTTGCTGGAAATGAAACATTCACCTGACATACGCTGAATCCCACATTGAACGAATTTGCAAAAACGTGAGTCATTGTCATTATCTGGCCAGCTACCCACTGGACAATTCCTGGCCACTTTATAACAAAGTCAAGCTTGCTTTGAGCTTGAGTTAAACAAAGGACCCAACACAGCCAGACCACCCAAAACATTCATGAGTAACAGTATAGTTGGCCAAAGCAGCCAGTTTATGTTCTGCGCCTTCACTGTTGTGTAGAGACTCTTGATTAATGCCACGTTTTTAATTTACCTGGGTTTGTCTTTGTAATCAAAATTACAGTGTGAGGGATAAATGCCAGAACTCTAAAACAAGCCTCCAACTCTGGGGTGCTTTACCATACCCCCTCTCATAAACACACACATGGTTCTACTTAATCTCTCTCTTCATTCTGGGACCTGAAAAGCCTCTTGATTAGAGTAAATGGAATATGTTTGATGGTGTGCCTTGTGAAGAGCAACCCGAATGAAAAGTTAAATAATTTATCACACAGATGTATTCGAACTGGCTTCAAAACATTTTTCGCTCATTCAAAATCCAACATTTTTAATCACACAAATAACTCAATTCCATCCACTGCTTGATCAGATAAAAATAAACTGAATTCATTCAGAGCAATGCTTCCCAGTGAAGCTAAAATGCAAACTGTTACTGGCACACGGTATATTTTTGAATAGCTTAAGTTCCAATAAGGAGGAGATTCTGAGAGCCGCTGGCTAAATTTTAATGCAGTATAAACAAGCGTGGTAGTTTTGCCTTAGCATTATGTGCCACTATTATCAGGTCTCCAAACAGCCTTTTAAGCTTTTTCATAATAAAAGCTTTTGCGTGCATGGAATAAATTGTTCCCTCTGGAATGATTTTAATTGTGAAATACTAATAAAATATGATAATAACACTCCTAATAAAAATCCTCATCCTGTTTTTTTATTGTGCACTTTAGACAAATATTCCTGGTAGATTCCATAACTTGTGGCAAACAGAAAAAAAGTGCCTACTG
>VUQG01019882.1:0-15420 GCA_015106755.1 Etia nguti | reverse complement strand
GCCTACTGTCTTATTAATAATATTAAAGAAGAAGCTTCCATTTATTTCTATCACAAACATCTTTTGGTGTATGATTTCTATATTTTTACTGGACAAATCCTGTGAACATTTCTCACATTTGGTATAAAATATGTGAATTGTGTAAACTGACCCTAAATGTCGAGTTCATAAAGTGATCATTATTCGTCTTCAGTGTGTTGAGATTTTAGTAAACATTAGGTTCTGGCCAAAGAAATGTCCTCAAAGAGCCGTTCACACATAGGCGTGCCGAGCTAACAAGGTCACACTGGGGTCACGGGTTTAACTCCCTACAGATCTCCAGAATACGCCCCTGTATGTTACCTTCTTACCTTTCCTATTTATCAGCGTACCTGTTTCTCCTCAAGCAAGGTCAAAGGTGAGGGTACAGCAGCAGGTGACCAAAACATCCTTGTAAGGCAAGGAGTTCAACAGCAGTGTTGCAGTAACAGTGGATTATCAGAGTAAGCTCATGTTGTGCATAAAACTTTCCTGCAATGTCTCTACAAGTTTGAGAACACAAATCATACCGTTAGCTACAAGGCATCCAACTAACTGATCTCCAGCTGGAGCGTTTATCCTGCGGTATGGCTAAAGAATTGAAAAAAACATGGAAGGAAAATATGCTTTCAAATCTGGGTCAATATTTGACTATTTGTCTATTATCTGGAATTCAGTCACGGAGGCAGAATTTTATGCAAAGTAGCCTAGGTGTGCTGATTCACAGCCACTTCCTGCAGCTCCTCCTGAAGGATCTCAAAGAATATGTCATATCTTCACTGCAAGTACTGGTCTCCAACCACTGGGACCCTATAGAGGTAACCCGATGGTATTCTGCTTAAATGAGGCACAGTGGCTCATTGGTTAGCGCCAGTTGGGGTTTTCCTGTGTGAACATTGGACTTCCTGTACCTGTGTGGGTTCTCTACACTCAGCTCCATCTTCACCACGGCAGAAGTGATACGGCCTCGAGATCACTGCAAACACATCCTCAATCCACCTGTGAGCCTACTGATCCTGTCTGCCATCACTCATGGACAAGAACCCTTTTCTACAAAGCACATGCAGAGGGGATATTTCAAGCGGCTTTGCTAGCGTGGTCCATTGTACCATAGACAAGGAAGTAAAACGTGGTTCAATAACTGCATTTCAGAAAGCTAGTTTTAACTTTTTGGTGGCTGTGTAGTTCAGATTTAGTTCAGCGGGGCAGGAAAGACTGAATGATATTTTCACATAACTACTTTGACAATGAGTTTTGGCTAATGATGCTGCACCCACATAATCAACATGACTGTGTCACAAACGTGGCATGCAGTTTAACTCAGCCACACTTAGCTGAATCATTCGAATAGTTTTCCATGAGCAGAGGTCAGCTGCGGCTCTGTCATCACTATTGTTTGCACACTGATCCTCTTTCTGCTGCAGTCAGCAGACCTCCTCAGAGATGAGCATTAATGAGGCTCATTGGGCCTTTCCATGTACCCATTCACATTCACTGTGTACATTCAGATTGTGTACAAAACACTTCTCTGAGACTTCTTTAAGAATGTTTGTGGTGTGCTATCCATCTGACTCAGCACTTGCTGCAAAAACAAAAAAATATGCTGCTGATCAGACAAAAGACGCCACATAAAAAAGCCAATGGGCTCTTCACCCTAATTACTTACAGAAACGCTGAGCCCTTTACCAGTTTACATTTTTTTTTCACAGATCATGGGTTAACCCTTCTTTGGTGAATTACAAAAAGAAAACAAAGGAACATAAAGTAACAGCTAGTAAAGTTAGTGGCTCAGCGTCAAGGTTTTGCACAGTGGCGACTGAAGCAGAAATAAGAAATAATTGTTTGCAGAAATAAAACAAAGTATATTAGCAGGAACAGGCAAACTTGGCAAATATAATATTCGTATACCAAGTAATAGCAACATCAGAGAGAAGGAACACAAGAATAGATAGATGGATGGATAGATAATTTTAATTGCTTACAGCAAAAGGGCTCCTGGTATGATCCCCCAGGTTCACTGGTGCCCCTGCATGTCCAATTTGTATTTTTTCTCTCTGCCTGTGTGGCTTTTCTCTATAGTCCATCTATCCAAAGACATATTTGTTATTCTAAACTGTTGATTCTAAATTGGCCTCACTGCGTGGTTGTCTCAATGTGATGGTCTGGCAGCCTGTCCAGGTGTACTCAGCTTCTTGCCCCATGAGAAGTGGGAGGCTCTTGCCCTCCTACAACCCCAAATCGAATAGGTGGTTAAGAAAATTGATAGTTTTGACAGTCAATGATAACATTTAGTAGAAAAAAATGGAACTTTAATGTAAAGCAATTAACACAATAAAGGTAAGTAACTTAACTGCCTTATTTTGAAGTGTAGCCCATGTCTTTCCACGTCTTTCCAAAAAATGTTGTTCTTTCCAAACTTCCTGACTTATCTCTTGTAGAGGTCTATCTATCAGCTTACTCAAATACAAGAAAACTATATGTATACACTGTTACTTTTGTTTTCCCTTTGAGATCTGACCTTAAACTATAACATATAACAGCAACAGCAATTAACCCATAACTAACTTGCATATTGTTAACTAGGGATGAGAGCCAAAACAACAGCACGTGGTCGTATTTTTCAAAGGACCAGTGGTTTGGACGCAACTTGGGAATGTAAGTCATGTGACTTACATTCACAAGTGCCCTGCATCTAATCACCTCAGAATTTCTGTTGTGGAAGTTTCTGTTCTTCCACAAAAGTGAACATCACGGAGTGTGTACCATATAAACTGCTTTAAGGACTGAGGCCATTAAGCCACGGTGTTAAATTGTAATATAACACAGGCCTCACAAATTCTAAGATAAATTTTTCCAAATAAAAAGCTTAATTTGGTAGAAACTTTTACAACCAAACAGCCGTTTGATAAGGAGTCTGAATCAATTAAAGTCATGAAAACTGCAACTAGATATTACTATAAACCCAGGCAAGAGGCAGCTGGGGAAAGAAATAAATATTTCCATTGGCTCGCCGGCAGCCTTTCCTCTATCTGTTCATATGTAGGTCAGACTTCTCTACTTTTTTTTCTTTGACTTATCACTTCTTTCTCAGTAAGTAAAAAAAAAAAAAAAGAAAAGAGGGGGGAAAAACATCTGAATCAAGACCGCCCACAGATGCTGACCTTTTTCTAGACTAGTCAGACAGCTAGCCATGCATAAGTTATCTTGCCAAAATCACACAATTCAAAATTTCCACCTCGCAACACAGCTGCATTCTTGGACGGGTCACAGAGAATGTGAACAGGTCCGCATCAGTGCACGACCAGTGGAAAGTATTCATAGTTGCATGTCTGAAATGTTAAATGCAAAACAAATGCATGACAAAGTGGTTTATAGACTACACTGAAATGCTACATTGCCACAAATACCTCATCTTTACAGTTACTGCAGCTGCAGACATAAGAGAAAGGCTTTAATACAGAGATTTGAGCAGAGAATAAATGTAGGCTATTGTTCATGTTTTCTAGGCCACACTCCAGCTGCTTCTTCTCCTCAGTCTCTTTGAATGCTGACCTCAAAATATGTTTACCACGTTTTTTTGGAGTCCGTGTAAGTTTTGTCTCCATTCATTCACACTGACATTGCTGTGAGGAACTAATTACAGCCAGTAATTTTCATTTGAGAACCTAAGTACCAGTGATTAAAGCATTGATAGATTTTTATAATGTGCGCATTGTAAATATCATGGCAGGTTTAAGAAAAGTAATCTATAAAAATACTTTGAACAGCAAGTGAAAACCTCAAGGGTTTAAAAAAAGAAAAAAAAGAAAATGAAGCCAAAAGCGAGTCAGTGCTCATAGACTCACATTTTAAAGTGTTCAGATTGACCACAGATATAAAAACATTTACACTTTGGTACAAATAATAGCTTTAGTCTTTTCTAGCTAACAACTGTATTCAGGTTGCTTTATTCATTCGGGGATAGCTTTAAGGGCCTAGCCTGCTATTAGGCTATCAGGCTAGCCTAGCAGATCTTTTTGTGTATATACATATATATATATATATATATATATATATATATATACATTTTTTTGTATATTACCATCCATACATCTTCTGCTTGTCCAATTCAGGGTCGCAGGAGCATGTCTCAGCTGTTGTACAACAAGAGGCACGGTACATCAGTACATCCTGGACAGGTCGCCAATCTGTTGCAAGGGAGAACAGAGCTCCACACAGAGAGGCCCCATGCAGCACTAGTTAATAGGTATCCTGCAATGCAGTCTGTGGAAGAACCTTTGTAAATAAGCTTGCTAGCTTGCTTAGAAGCCAGAGGCAGCTGACTTATATTCACCTCCCCTAAAAAAGCAAGATGACTTTGACTATGTCCATCTTTTTACAGTATATCGTAAAAAGCGGACGTCTTTCAGCAACCGAATGAAGACTGATATTGACATTATATATCTACAGAGTTGAGAAAAGAAAAACAAAAAATCAGTTACAACTGTAAAGTAATGACTTTATTTTGGAATAAATACACTGGTGTCAAAGACCATTACAAATGCCTGTGTAAAAAAAAGATTTTAAAAAAAAAAAGAGTATTTACATTATTTTTTGCACAGAGCTGAATAAATGTATACATAGTATACAGTACAGCCCGTGTAAGTCATTGGTTTCTTTTGCTGTACAAAGTGCAAAAGCGGATTTAAAAACAAACAAACAAAAAAACAGCCAACTAACATAAGACTCACCCTGTAGTCGGATGTTGGACTGGTGAATGTGACCCCTTCAAATAAAACAGAACATAATGGATTACAGGATTCCGAGTCTGTCGACAGAACAGCTTGGCTCAGGCTGTGAGGCCATAAGAGGATGGGGATCCAGGAAAACACATTCTCTCTGTGATTTATTGTTTTATTGATAATAAATTAGCTGTGCTAACTGTGCCAGACAGGCATGACTTAACAGGCTTCATGACTGGCTGAACACTATGAACTACGAATACTGTTGCTGAGGTCAAATGAAGGAAGTGATCACGAGAGAGAGGATCTCAATGCAGTCTGTGTGTATTTGCATGCTTATAGTATCTGGCTAGGCCTCTATCTTAGGTCAGTGTTTCCTGGCCTGTGTTGTTTAGTCAGTGTGACTTCATATTCAAGCTTAAAGTGAAACACGATGTGTACAATGAAGGTGATCTCTGTTCATGTTTTGAAGAAATCCTGGCTACATGATTATCGTGTGTTTTGCATCTTTTACTCCTAAAACTTCACAGTTTTAGCAGTCTTGATCCACTGCAGGTGTTAACTACCAAACTGTAAACGCGTGGTGGTAGGACTAAACAGTGCCACATTTAAGTATTCATACAACAATGAAAATGATATCAGTTTCATTTAAGAATCAATTGGAAGATTTTAAAATTCCTTGTGATTAAAAAAAACAAAAAAAAGATGGCCGATAAAACATGCATGAGATATTTTGGAACTACGTTTTAGTCCAACTGGTAGCTATTCATACATGTCACTCTTGGTATAGTTGCTATTTGAAAAATGGCTGGATCGTTTTGTAAACTACCCACAGCTTTCACTAATCTGCAGCCTGCACAGTTAAAGTATTATGACATGAAATGGGTTCCAGACTCAAAAGGTAAACTAGATTGATTGCTTGCAAATGGACATTCTGTATCTGCTGACAGTACAAGGAATTTAACTAAATTTTATTTGACCTCGATTATCTTGTATTGCCATAAAATGTACTCCTGAATAATGCTTAAACAAAGTGGCAGTGAACGATATCTTCCAGCATTCATCTTCCAGGTTTGAGTCTCCTTCCAACAGTTTTGATATTCTTCCAAGCAGGTGTCCATCATCCTCTAACAGCCCAAGTGGAAAAATCCATGTCTGACAGATACAAATGATACTTGCAGGTGGAATCAATTCACCATTTTAAAACAGAAAAAAAACGTGTGTCGTTTATAGGTTTAAGTTACTAGCAAGGCGTCATGTTACAGAAGTCCAGCTCCTGTGGTTTACGAATGCCAGTGCAGTGATCTCTTGTGAGAAGATGCCCAGTTTGGCTTTGGCAGTGCAGTGGTCGTCTCTTGAAGCCCTTCCCGCAGGTTCTGGAGCAGGGCGACCACTGCCCAATATACCACTCAGGACATGGCCCTTCACAAACCCTGGTGGCTGGAGGTCTTTGTGAAGAGTCACAGTTCCACCCTGGCTTCCCGTCCGGTTTCAAACACTGCACCATCCTCCTCTGGATCCCACGGCCGCAGGAAACGGAGCAATCATCCCAGCCTGTGGTAACCCACTTGTCCAGAACGGGCTCCTCCTTTTTGTAAGACATCTTTAGGGTATCTGTGTCTTTCTCCTTGACACTATCTTCATCCAGGACACTGTTTTGAGAGTTTGCCCTCTCATTCTTCTTCAGAGACTTGTCCTCCTTGGTCTGACGGGCGAGGTAGAAGGAGTAGCGGATGCGAGGCGGTGTCATCTTGCCTGCACACAGGACTTCCACCGTCAGGGCTTCTCCCAAGGGCTTTATGGCCTGTATGGTCTCTGAGAGGCCGACTGTGCCACTGTAGCGTAGAAAGCTTCCCTTTACAAAGATGTCCTTCTCGCCAGCTGACACTATGTAGTTCCCATTGAGCAGGTAATGGCCGTCACTGTTCTTCACGGCTAAGTAGTTGTCATCACTGACCATTCCCTTGTAGCCTCGCTGGCGGATGTCTATATTGGCTGCACCCACTGGCAACATGACAACGAAGTTGTAGCCATGCCTGCGAGCCAAAACATTTTAGAGTCAGTGGGGGCTTGTAATAGTGGAGCGAAAATGATAAAGTTATGTTGAAGTGAGTTGGGAAAAAAGAATGACCTAAGCAATGCTTTGTAGAGCCCGTCCCATGATGACATAGTGATACTCACACAGGCTTTGTGAAGAGTCCAGACACTTTCTTGCAGCCCTTGTTGTCACCTCCACAGATTCCACACTTATCAAACTTTTTAGTGGAGCCAATTTTGCTGTCACAGCCAGTCTTAATGCACTTCCCTTGGACACACACTCCGGTGGAATCTGGCGAACATGGAGTCCCATCAACAACCTTGGATGTAAAAACAGACAAAGTTTTAGCTTCTACATTCAAATCGAAAAACTGTTCCAAATGAGTTTACTTGTTCCTCTTATACGGGGACAATAAACTATTTGTTATTTCAGGTAAACTACCTACACGACCCCATAAGTGTACTGTTTACACACACAGATACCAGAATGCCATAGTGCAGTGTATGTTTTGAGATCAGCCCTATTTCCAGTATGTATGCAAATGTGATATAGAAAAATTGTGCAAGGCTTTTTTTCATCCTTATCTATTAACTTCAGTGCATTTTTTTAAAACTAAACTCTACATTAAGCCTGCTGCCAGCTAACTTTTAAATCTGTGAGTCAGTGGTTACAACATCCAGCTGACCTGTGCTGAGCTGATCTATGTGTCCCTTGAGTTCTCCCTATCTGCTCCTTCTCAGCTGATTTGATGGACTGAAGTGTGAACTCTGTCTCACTGCTGCAAAAGCTCACTCTACGCCCTGCTATCTGAAAACGATAAACTGTCCTCCTCCTCCTCTCCTTCATTCTTTCCCTTGCTCTGTTCAGAGACCAGAGGCAGCTGGATGAAATATATATACTCTTTGCTATCGCTGCCTCTAAAAATAAAAGGATTTTTAGGATTAATGTATTTTGACTTTTGACTGATCTCCAATCAGATTTTCTATCTCTAGCGTCCAGCTTATTCTTACCTTTGATTCCAGGACGTTGAAGTAGCCCGTACCATTAGCCCTGCAGATGAGTTTGCACCTGTCACTGAGGGACACTCCAGAGTACTTGGGTATCCACACCACAGAGTGGCTGATACGGTTACTGCTGAATCTCTGGCCACTACTCTCACACTGCTCTTCACGATATGTCTTACCTACACAGAGAAGGAGGGACGACATACAAGGTGAGAGGTGGGATTGCTCAAGCATAAATACGTGACTGGATATACTTGTCTGTGTTGAGAGATTTGTACCTGTCTCAGGGCAGCTGTTCAGGTTGCAAGAGCGGTATTTGACCCGAACTCCTTGGCAGTATTTACCCCCATTTGATGGAACTGGGTTGTTACACTCCCTTTTTGACAGCTGGACACCACCACCACATGTGCGTGAACAGGTGCTGAACAGGCCCCACTTACCCCAGCGGCCGTCCACCTGGAAATAAAAATGCATAAATAAAAATGCAAATAAATTCTATCACTATTCATATCCTCATAAAAGTATGTACTGACAGAAAGAACTGCTTGAATCTTACCTTCACATTGTGAACCTGTTTGTCAGTGCAGACCCCTCGGTCGCAGACCTGTCCGTCCCCACACTGAGTGCCATCTGCCCAGGGAAAGTGCCGAGTCATACACACCAAATGTCCGCTGGACTTTCCAGTGCACCACAAACGACTGCATGGCGGCTGCATGAAGGGACAAGGCTTAGAGCCTTCACCGAAGGCGAGCTCACACTGGCGTTCAAGGTTGTAGGATGATCCTGGCAGCGTGTCAGTGAGGACTAGTGGTTTCTGAGGCTGGTCAAGCAAACAGTCACCTAAGAAGAGGGAGATTCAGCAAGCCACACAATGAGGCAGTATGACCTTCTATGGAGACTTAATGACACACAGGTATAAAAGATGCAACCAAAATACACAAATGCATGAAAAACACAATGAAAAACACTATGAAAAACAATGTGTTTATGCTTATTCTCAAATATTTATATGGTCCTCTTCATTAAATGTGTGCTTTTTCTGCGTGTTGTGTTGTGGTGGGTGGGATTGTGGGTGGGCACAGGGAGCAGTCATTGCCCTTGTGATTTGGGCTTTGATGCAGTATATGCAATGTATGCCACACACACAGAAACATGCATGAGCACACCACACACAGTCATCCCCACCCCAGTCCCTTCCTCAAACTCCCCCTAAAAACCCACAAGCCTCTCCTCTTATTTTCCATCCCAGCCTTGTTGCATGACTTGCAGTTAGACTAGAATATTGATTAAAAGGATATGCAGCTAGATAGTGCTGTAAGGGTCAAAAGCATCAGAAGCTACAAATACATACCTTTCTGGGAACAGACTAATATTAGGAAGAGTTTGGCAAGTAGGTGCAAAATGGAATCATGAAAGGTCAACATGAGTGGATGAAAAAAGTTTCCAGGAGAAGTTTTTTATCCCCCAGGAACACGCAGAACTTCGCACTCTTATGGGGAATTTTCACATACAAACACATTAATCTGTGCTTGGAAAAACTGGGTTCCCCCACTTTGAACTGTTTATTATGCCATTCATGTTGTGGTGAGTTCGCAGCACATTATAAGCGAACTGCGGTACGGTGGTAACAGTCCCACAGATGTAGCAGAAAAACACACTGATTATCAGATAAGGCAATGCTGTACAAACAAATCACTCTACGCCAAATAAGCTGAACCTCATCTCTTCCTTCCTAGTCTCTCTCCAAAGAGCAATCATGCAAACAATAGCTGGTGGTGTGTGTGTGTTTAAACAGGTTACAAATAGGTCTGGACACAGCGCTGAATGAAAATTACCACAAGCATGTGGCAGCATGCTTTTTCCACCCCACTGCTTTTTGAAGTTTAGATTTATGACAGATGGCCAGGAGAAACCAGGTTACGATGCTGTCACAGAAATCACTCCCTGTCAAGTCAAAGATCTTCCTCTGTGTCTCTGACTAAACTAGTACTTTTGTCCACAGATTATTTCCAAAATGAATAGAGAGGAGCAACAAAAAAAAATGTCTATTTGGAGTAAACCTGCATGGGAAACATTATGCAGATACACTTAGTGGTCCAAACCGCTGTGGTGAGAAAAAAGGCCTGTAATTTGGGACAGATGTGGGGGCAGTTTTAAAATAAAAGTTTAGAATTGCTCCAAGGCCAAGTGCTGTGGTCTGTCCTGTTTGGCAAACAATCTGCATCCAAATGAATGAATTTCTTCTTGGCTAATGCAAGCCTTTTCTATGAGAGAGGTTTGGCAGATGTGAGAAATCAAGCATAGGTGGATATTGAAATTAATCCATTCTCTCGCTTGCATTTATCCAAAAAATGATTTCAATAATGTTTGGAATCAGGGCTTGCTCTTCAAAAACAAAAGCATGGTTGTCATTTGAAGCAAACACAGCTGTGAACAGACAGCACCATGTGACCAACACAGTGAGGACAATGCGTTGCTATATGTTTGTCATTACTGCTTCAAGAGTCTTTACAACTATCTAAGTCTGGCTTTCGACCTTTCCAAACATGCTATGAGACTGCTTTCAGGCTTGAAACACTGAGGTCAGAGGTCAAGAGAACTCACCATGCCCGCCATCCAGAAATTCAGTGATGATTGCGGCACTGCAGGGGGACCAGGGGCTGGTACGGTTGATCTGAATAAGTGTGGGTGACATCATGTGGTTCTCCTGCATTTTCCCAAACAGGTCCTCACAGGATCTCACATTGTCATGTGGCATGTTGAACACATGCCCTGTGGAGAGGGAGCGAGATCTCAGATGTCTTTTATGAGTGCACAGACCGTGATTATGCATATACACTTTCAGGGACACTGAGATATTAATGTGGACTGAATGAAGGATGACGTCGACGGAGCATACCGAGCTCATGAGCAGTGGTGAAAGCTGAAGGAAGGCCGTCGTCTTCGATTACAGAGCAGCTCCTCTTAGGGTCGCACATGGTGCCAACATCTGCCATGCCAAGTGTGTCACAGGTGGAGGCCCCGCAGAGGTCCTGGATGAAAAAAGACATTAGCATGATTACATCTGAAACAATGACAGCTAAAGGCAAAGTCAAACATGGGCTTGCATCCATTCTTCCTCTTAACCGAAGTCTGAATCACAATGGTGCTCGAGGCTAGCCAAGCTAAGTTTGTCTGTCCATGACACAGAGACACAAGGAGAGTTGCAATATTTGTCTTCTTTTAGTGTTTTAGTCCCTTCTGGGCAGTGGGTACTATTTATAAATTTACCGCTGACATATTAACACCTTTTTCATTGAGTTAAAAACGCGTTAGCATACTTTAGTTTCCTATTTTACACAACAAGGAGTAAGTGCTGTTTAAGGTCAACATATTTGTGTTTTTAGCTGCTTTTTTGGCAACTTTGTTCAGTACACTAGAAAAGAATTATGCCCAAAATGCTGACTTTAACTAATTGAATTACATGAAAATTTTCCATGCAATTTTGCTACATACGTACAGTGTAAAACATTAAATTTAATGGACTCTGATCAAATGAAATGTACTTGACTGGTATGCATTCAGTGTGTACGAAGCACATTTTTCTTAATGATTAATTATTTCAATAGGTAAACTTTTGATTTGATCCATTTCAGTTTTATTTTACTCAAAATTATTGCTTCGTGTTTTTAAATGTGTCACTTGTTATCGGTCTTTGATGTGTGATGCTGAGAAACAAAGTGCACACTGGGCACAATGGGCTGCAGCGGATGAACAGTAAGTGGTGAGAACTGTGTGCCAAACATTTAAACAGCACAGTGGGCTAAGACTCTCCGCTTTGTTTTGATTATGGCATTTGATGTATTTTTAAGATAACATAAAATCCAGTTGTAGCTAAATTTGACAATTATTTCTGTTGATTATCAAAGAATGGCTCCCACTGAGTTATTTGCAGTGTTATGGGAAAGTGTGACACTGCTAAATAAAGGTTATTGACACAAGACATTTATTTTCAAGTGATCGGCGTGACCTCAGACAGTTTGGGTTATGAATCTGTTACTGGCCTGCATTTTTCTTTCTTAGAGATTGGAGTTTGTTTGAAACTGGACTGCAGCTTATCCTCATTCTTGCCCTGTCTGGCTTTTTTGTGGTGATGTCACCTTGTTCCCAGACGTCGGCAGTTAACTTGTCTGAGTGTGATGCTATTAGGCCGATTGAAATCATGTCCAGTTTATGAAAGTACAATTATTAAATTATCCTTTATGTTGTCTTGATGTCATCGCAGCAAGATCTGGTTTTAAGAAATTGGGAAATTATTCAGTCGTGTCAAGCACTGCTTTCCACCACCCAGTCTTTAAATCTTTTTAGTGGGAAACAGTGTTTAGAGCACACCTTCTCCTATGAGGTAATTTAAATAACCCCAACCATAACATTTCCATGCCAGAGCAGAGTTTCCAGATGACCTATTTCTCTACCACAGGTTTTAAAATCCAGTCTTAGCGAGTATGCATTTGGAGCTGAACCTCCTAATCACAGGACAACTTCGGCAGTAACCGCTGCAAAGAACCACCCATCTGCCTGTTCCCTAAACAGCACTGTCCCTACATACCCAAAAACACAGAAAACCAGTGGTGGTCAGCTATTACAGATAAAACACCAGTTCAGTCTCCCGCAGCCCCTGCGATCCTCAGCCGTGCTTAATGTAACCATTAAACACAGGGCCAAGTGAAGACCTCGAGTGCTATGACAAATCATTCCTAGAATAAACCACAAAACCACAATTGTACACCAGTGCAAATCTAATCCAGATGTCCTCATGTGCTTGGAGGACATCTGAAAGTTTGGGCCATTTCAGTTAAAAAAAAAAAAATAGAAGAACTGCAAGATGAACAGGGGAGAAGAAACACCCAAGTCAATGAGTTTGTTGTTTGCTATGACCTACTTCCCACATCTGTCATCTGTCTTTGCAATTTTGGTGTTCCTGTGAATTAAAAAAAAAAAAGAAAAGAAAAGAATAGAAAACAATATTTACCTCAGCAGACTAAAATTTCCATTTTGTTTTGTGTACAGATTTTATTGCTTTTAAATCCCATCCAGCCTGTTACCTGTTTGTGCTTTGGAAACAATATTCAAAAGCTCTGAAAAAGGTGCTTCTCAGAGTTTTATAGGTCTGATGCAGCAGTATCCCGGGCCGAGTTTATGACATCTGGACATTCTTTGGTGAGCTCTTTTCTTTCTCAGCCCATTATCTATCATGTAAGAAAAGGCAAACAAGCTGTGAGCTAAAGTACAGTCACCTCCTCTCTCCCCGGGGGAACTTGCATTCTACCAGATTTATGGTCAGATTTTATCTTTTGGCTGCTCTCGTACAATAAACATTCTGTGTAACTTAAGGAACCGGAGCGCACTTTTTGGCATTCTTTGCACAAAAATCACGCTGACTATACTGTTTCGGGACAACCGCAGTTGCCTCCGGACAACACAGAGTTGGTCTTCATAAAACCTACAAAATTACACAATGGGCTGGTGTTAAGTGGAGAATGAATGGGCTTTGAAATATCTGTTAAAAACTGTAGTAAACAAAAGAAAATACTACTCACTAACTGGACAGACTTTACCTCATGATGTGGCAGAATTGTTAGCAGACATTTCAGCAGAATACTTGTTTTATCTGCAACTGATATATATTAGATATGCTTGAGTTTAAGAAGGGAGACTGTTTAGGCCTAAATTGAGAAGAAAATAAAAAAGGAAAAAATATATGTCAGTCTAATTGCAGATAACAAAGCCTGACAGGTTGAACTGCAATCTCATGATCAGTAAAGGCCTCTCATGCAGTACACTGAAGATCTTAGACCTTGAA
This sequence comes from Etia nguti, assembly GCA_015106755.1. NCBI lineage: Eukaryota > Metazoa > Chordata > Actinopteri > Cichliformes > Cichlidae > Etia > Etia nguti. The sequence continues at coordinate 1,797 of VUQG01019882.1, read as the reverse complement.
ATGTTTAGAGCTTGTTAGGTACATGTTTGCAAACCCCACAATTTTATTTATTGCTTCAGGAAACAGTGATTATGGTAATGGATTCAATATGAAACTGACTGTAAAAGGTCAGTGAAGGCCTGTATGCTCTAGATTCCTGATGTTGAGCATGAGTTTGGTTGGATGGTGCTGTAAAGAAAGTTTAAGCACCACAAGCCACTGTTTAGACTTTTCATTCATACACTATGTTAGCATTTTCCCATAAACTCAATGTTTTGTGTGCACTTTATATGTGATATTACACCAGGAATCTGTTGTTCAACAAACAATGGTTAGAGCTGAGGTTTCTTTGTTCAACCTGTTGTGTTAAAAGGAGGCATTTTTCTGAATCCCTGCACTTGTTACACTTTACCAAACCGCTGATTGCTTGATGCCTATCTTTTTGCTTGATATAGTAAATTACATCCTTGTGACTCTCCATGAGAAGCCAGTAAAGCTGACTTGGGTTGTGTCAAGTTGCTGCAGAGTTTATAACATCAGCTTTGCATTTTAAGTAAAGAACCCAGTAACACCCTCGTTTTTCGAACACTTTTATGGAAAATGCTGACCATCTTAAGCTGTCGAGATCTATTCAGCTAGGACATACTGTAAAAACTTGAGCAGAACCACAGTGACAAAAGAAATGAGTGACGGAGGAAGCATGTGACAGACTGAAGAATTGCCAGGGAAAGATGCAGTCCAGCTGCTGATGTGGAGGAGTTTGTTTCAGACATAAAGCGAACAGGTGAGTCAAAAACATGCAGCCAAGTAACTCTGACATCCACAAAGGACCCCACCGCCACCACCCTCAGTCCCTCCATCCCATCCCTTCAGGGGCCTGTTTAATGAGGAGCAGGCAGCTGCAGCAGAATGGGAACAGCTGAGAAAAATAACACATCCACGCAGTACATCCCCAAGGGCACTGACGCTCATTATATTCAGTAAATTTGCAGGTATAACAAGCATTAGTTCACTTATCATTATGACAGAATAGTACCTCTTTTTGTTACCATTGGCTCTTTAAACTCTGATAGCACAGGTTTTAAGACTACCTTGTGACTGCAAGCTAAACACTTTCACTGTAACTAAATCAGTTGGGCTGACTTGTCAACTTTATTGCAAGTTTTCACAGTGGAAATGGAAGCGCATACATCACACTGACCAATGAATGTGAGCAATGACTTCATCTCTGACCTTGTGTCATCTTGCAAATATTTGGGAGTGCAGGGAGAAGTCAGAGGTGGTTTGCAAGTCTATAAAACTGCCCTCTGAGGATCTATGACGAGCAATCAAGTCTGGTGCTCTGTTCAGCTCTGTGTGGACCAGCCTTGGTGTCAAAGCTGTGATGCTATTGGTGGACTGTCTGCATGCTCCCTGAGTTCACTAGAGGCGGAGAGTGTTTTCAGAGCAAACCAAAAACGCGTCAGCAGGAGTTTTACTTATCACAAAGTTATGAGAGTACATTGCAAATTTTCCTTCTCAAGATCAGAGGTTTCTTTACAGTATATCATTCATTAAGGTGACACAATACATGTGCGAAAAACAAACATTTACGGTTTCTGTGCGTAATTGCGCTTACAGAACATATCCCGCTCTGGTTTTACCCCAAACATGTGTAACATAAACGATACTAAAAGTTTTCTTTACCTGTCTGGTGAAAAGAATAGCTGTGTCCCAGTAGTCGGGATGCTTGTCGTTGTTTTTGTTCATCTTTTTTTGCCAAGTGCAAAAGTTCCGCAGCGTCATGGCTGCGTTCCCGGACACCTTGGGTCCTTTGTC
>VUQG01019877.1:0-21061 GCA_015106755.1 Etia nguti | reverse complement strand
AAAGGGAAAAAAAAAAACTTTTTTAAAAAAAAAAAAAAGAAAAAAAGGAAAAAAAAAAAAAAAAAAAAAAAAAGAACATGAAGACTGAATAAAGAGGGATGAAAAGCAAATAAAAAGAAAAATAATAAAAGCATCAGGAAATGACAAATATTCAGGTGGAATGCCTGAATCCCTCTGCATCACTTCGATCTCTTTATCATACATTCATCCAGCATCATCCACACCATGTACCCAAGCCCCCTGACAATGTCCTACTTAATTAACTGCCTAGAGTATCTGAAAACACTTGAAAATTGATGGAAGGGTAGAGACTGAGCGAGCGGGAGAAAGAGGAGAGAGATGATGCAGTTTGAAGTCTGCTTCAGAGGAAAAAAAAATGCTCATGTCAAAAGCCGTGGGCTTGCATTGTCCAGGGCGCCACAAGAGAGAAAAGGAAAGGTTTCAGTATCCTGCTGTTAAAGCTAACTAGTAGAAGCCAATGTGTTAGAAGCTAACATAGCCTGTAGGACAAGCTGCAGCTAGCCAATGTTTTATTTATCCGTCTATTGAATTTGTGTCAGCTGAGCCTGTCTTTTTTTCTAGCAGTTGTCGTTATACTGCCCTTTTGCTTCTTTCAGTCTTTCGTATTAAATTCTAATAAAAAACAAAACAATTATTTAACAAGTTAAATAAAATATTACAATAATAATACAGAACTGTTTTCTTCTTTGGGCATTTCTCAAGAGTGTCAATACAGAAAAATAGAAGAAAATTCAAGTAAGCACTTTGTTCAAATACAAGCTGATAGTGCTTTCGAGACACAATGGAAAGGAGTTCCGGGAGAAAAAGAGAAAGGAGGTAGAAGGCAGGAAAAACAGGACATTGTGGGAGAGAGAGGGGGATACAGGAGAAAGTGCTCTGCAAGGAAAAACTATTCCATCAGTTTTTGTGACAGGTGCCAAAACAGTTCAAAGCTTGCATTAGGGCTACAAAGTGCAGGGTACACCGAAACAATATTTCACTGGGGGGGATTCGTTTGAAGCTGAAAGAGATCCTTTTTTTTCTTTATTTCCTTCCTTTTCCTGACTTCTCACCTTTCAATTCATCTGTGAAGGCAGATACAGTGGCTTTATTGGCCAGATACGACATGTAAAAAATGCGCACGTATCTGCAGTTTTTTTGGACCTATACGCGTACATACTTTATTTTGCATTTGCAAATTTTATTCAATAGATGATCGAAGGCTGATTTGAGTTCGTCTTTACACATAAATGCTTCAGACCAGGAACTCTGTTTGCACAGAACAGCAGCTCGCTTCATCATAAGGATCACTTAATCTCACTGTAGTGTAACCACGGTAAAGTCGTATGCGCCCGTGAAGTGGAAAAGATGCCTGAAGGAATGCACACCACAGATGGTTTCTCCAAACGAGAACACAGCACAAAAACATCTGCTCAATCTTAAGATTTTGATGACTGTCTTTGCATTCTGACATCTTTATAAGTATTTTTAAAATCAACAGATGCAGATAGTGCAACAGAAAACCCCTTTGCCGAATTTAACTCTTTTCTTCTGACTGTACTAATTATGACAATGTCAAATCCTCCCACACTGACTGGACTATGCTCTAGGAGCATGTACATGTACCTGTGTTTTTGAGAACAACAATGAGTGTCGATGTTGCAAAGTGTGTGTTTTGTGATGGCTGAAGTCCAAGTCTACAGCTTCTGTCAAAGTAGCCAGAGGGCTTTCCTCACCTCTTTGTATTTGTTTTCCCTCAAAGGCCGCTGTTAGCTTTGCTGCCTGAGGCTAGTCCCACCACTCTTTTACAGTAAAGGAATATATAATTATATAGACTGTAATATTTAATTTAATTGTATTTAATAAAGACAGGGTCATTAAAAAAAAAAGTGTTACTGCAGAAGTACGTTTTGACTGAAAGTACTGAAAGGGAAACAACTGCCATTCCAGTTCCAGCTCAATCTAATAAATTCCTTCATTTTCAGTGTGCTCTGATATTTACCACGCTACGTCTACCACACCAAATGAGAAAATACACGAGAAAAAAAAATTAATAAAACCAGTGTTCGGCAGGGAAAGGAGATAATCTCTCCTTGCAGGTGAGCAAAACACCTTTTAACATCCGCCAAGAGCAGATAATGAGACAGTCGGCAGGAAAGTGCGCATGTCTGTGTGTTCATGCAGATATGTTGAAGGTGAGAGATTAAAATCAAGACTTCGACAGGGTGGTGTGAAAGGAGAGAAAAGGAAAGCGAGTGCAGAGTGGGAGGATGAAGGCAATAGTCGGTGTGCGGCGCTATATAAATAAATAAATGTATTAAAAAGCCAAAAGAGTTCTGAAGACTGTGGCATAGCCTGACAAGATATAAATTAATAAAGCTCCAAAAACACTGCGCATATGTAATGAGGTAGATGTCTGGTCGTTTTTTTTAAAAGCCCCCCCAGTCTCTCTTAGCCACCCCCACCCGCCCTACATCCATCCATAATTAATTAGCTGCCTCTGTGATGTGGGGACTATAGATCAGGGAGGAGAAAAAATAACACGCTAAATTATGAAGTAAAGCGATATGGGGAACCCGGGGGAGAGATGAGATGGCATAGATGGTCACACAGGAGCTAGGGGGGCACACTGGTACAATAACAGGGACAGTGTGTTATGTGTGCATGTGTGTGTGTCAGTCACAGGGGGGCAGACAAAAGGGTATATGGAGAGTGTTGGACGCCCACTCCCCCGCCGGCTGTCAACATGGCCCCCAGGGTTTCTGACAGAGGTCTCACATCGCAAACCAAAGAGCTGACTGCAGCCTTGAACTTCAGAGTCCCATTTATCCTTTAGTTCAATCCACTATACATTAATAAATAGCACTGGGTGAATCACACATTTTAGCAGTGTGAAACTTGCACCATTAAAACTGAAGGTTAACATCTTAAACAAGTAACCTTTGTTGAGGGGGGCCACCCACTTCCAGTCAACTAATACATAATGCTGAATAATTAAAACATAAACCACAGTCACACTGTTATATTATCACTTTTGCAGCTGGAATCTCAGCACCTTAATATCTGTGCCACCAAAGATCATATACAGCCATACAGCATCGTTATGTTTCACAAAAATAAATACCCAAACACAAAAGAGAACACAGGCAGTAAAATTAAACATTAAGAGTGCAGCACGATGACGCCAAATCAACAACGGAATCACCTACAAAATATTCTATGGGTGGAAATGTTTTCAAACTGCTTTTTCAGTGGTAAGGTTATGTGATAACAGTACTATACTGCGGTGGTTACTGATTAGACTACATTGTTCTTTTCATTTACATGAATTGTTTAATGCTTAATAACTGATCATTTAAAGACATATGATTGGTTTTCAGGTTTAAGAAACAGCTTTTTAAATGAGATTTTGGGGGAATTTAAACCACATTGTTAATTGAAGCTCATTCCTTAATTGATATAAGCCATGTAATACCATGCCATGACATGCCATACATCATATTGTCATTTCAAGGACCACATATTCTCTTGCTCCCTTGTCTTCTGTGTAGCAGCTGGCTTGCAGCCATGTGCTTCTTTAAATGAGTGAGTGTGTATGTGCACGTGTGTGTGTGCGCGCGCACTAGTTTTGGACTTATACTAGTAAGGAAAAAACCATAAGATCCATTAGGTCTGAATATGAAGACCAGAAGGAGAGTGCTCAGGCATATTAAGGCTAAAATCTACAAGCCATTATATACACAACGATACAATTACTACAACACATGTAATACATGACACACAAAGGTGCAAGTATCATTAAAAGTGAATGAAAAGGAATATCTCCACAAGCTGCAGGGTGTGGTTCATATGCGGAAGCACGTGTGCACACAAAGTTGATGCAAGCTTATTAGCAGGCAGAAACCAGAACGATGTTCTGTGACCAGGCAGACACCTACTGTGGGGGGAGGGAGGGAGAGAGACTGTGGGGGAAAGAGTGGAACAACTTAATAAGGCAGCAACATGTAGAACAGAGCAGGAGCGAGGGAAGCAGAGGAAGAAAAGGGACTTTGAACCTTGAAAGGGACTATGAGATTGTCTGCCCACGCCCTGCTTTCTTAGCAGAGCAGCGATGTAGGGAGGAAGACGGAGAGAGGGGGAGACAGAGGGAAATAAGGGGATGAGCGCAGAGGAATGAAGGAGCAGAGAATGGAGAGTTTAATTTAAAGTGAGATGCCAGAGAACGTGTGATATAAATGTAATTCAACATGGATTATCAGAGTCTCACGGAGCAGATGCTTGACTGAACCTACCTACATATATGATCCTCCTATGCTGTGCAAACACACAGGCGCGCTCAGACTGCTTTGATGTAACACCCAGGCAAACATACATGTTGATTTCATCTCCTAATCCCTTATCCTTGACTTACAAGAAAGCTGCCAAACCTACACAGTTTATCCCCTCGACACACATGCCGCAGTATGCCATAAAACAATAAAAAGCAGGAATGTGTGAATATTTTTTTGAGAGCACATCCTTTATTTTTATTTTTTTCTCCTTATGGATTTTCATAGAGTAGAGGGGGAGGGGTGGGGGCGCTTGGCACCCCGTTATCATTCTAACCCAGATATGTCAGCAGCAATCAAACCTTGTGCTTTTCAGCTTTTCAAAGACAAGCTTTGATTTTAGAGGTAGATACGCTCTCCTGTCTCCTGCCTCATGCCTCTTCTCCCAAGACAGTACCATAATTCAGCAAAAGGATAGACTAACACTGAATTTTGTTTTCCAGATTAAGTGGATGAGCAGACCAATATTATCTGAGCTCATTTCTAATTTTGTTTGCAGGTTCCCTTAATGATTAACTCTGATTAACTCTGTTACCATGATTTACACATTTATGATCTTAAAGAAGCCGGTCATTAAGAATCCAAAGTGCAAAGGTCCACTGATAAATTTGGAACTGAACAGTGTACCAACACACTTTCTGCACCATTCCTTAAAGGGTAAAATAGTATAAGCAAGTCTAATATATCAGTATGAAAGCAATTAAATTTCTCTTTAATTTCACATATGTAACTAATCAAATTATCAAAGAAAGGTTTCTACCATCAAAATGTGCTGAATCATGAAAAACTGGCAGCATAAGGTGAAGATTTACTGACACTGAAGTTGTGACTAAAATCAAATCTAACATTATGACGTCTGACCATCGTAGTCTTAAATCAAACTACTTGAATCATGAATTCTACACTTTGCTTTATATGATTTTCCCCCACATATTTTAATGCCAGCAAGTGTGAGGATTTGATCACTGCTTCTAATCAGATCCATAACAATGGAACAAAGAGCACTGTGCGAACAACCTCCCCTTAGGCCAATTTTCAAAGAAAAGGTAGGTTAACAACCCTGCTTGTGAAGTAAGGCATGTAAAAGCTGCTAGGAGATTAAAAAAAAAAAATCTAAAAATACATAAACATGTTTTTTTATTTATAGAGCTCTGGGTTTTAAAATAACGTCAAGCTTGAAACAGTTAAAAAAAAAAAACCCCACTATCTTTCTGAAGCTTTTATGTAAGTGCATCACTGTCCATCTTGAGTTTCTATAGGAGTGCAATAGTGTCATGAAATGGAGGCTGGAATAAAAATCAGTGAGAGCCACTTTACTAAAACAGCACAGTGAAAAGCCCAACATGACAGGCACAGTTAGCTGGTCTTGTGAGACTGGGCGACTCAGCACGCTACCGTATTTTATTTCCTGCCTCTCTTTCTCTATGCCTCTCCATCCCAGCAGGCGGTTAGCGTTTCTCAATCACAATCGCTCTCCTTTTCTGATCTGCCTGCACTTCGGAGTTTGCTTTTCCTTCAGCTCACTTTACCGTGTTACTCCTCTGTCTCCAACTGGCGACATCTCCTTCCTTTAGTGACTCTGCATTTATTTCTTCTTTCCTGTCTTTGACACGCGCAAGGGTTGATGGCAAAAATGCAATATTCATCTGTGTTCACCATTAGGCAGGCTGGCTGTGAGGGCTGCGGAAATGAAGATTTAACACAGCCTGAATAATTGAACCACTGGGACATGTGACTGACACAAAGAAACACACTGGCACAAAGACAAACACTAATCCACGCGTGCTGCAAACCCCTGTGCATCTATCATGTCATATTCCTGTGAGTGTGCCTGTGTGTCCATTCCTGTGAATCTTTACTTCACACCTACTCTTCATTAAGCTTTCACTTGTATTGTATTCAGTGCCGCAGCCGGTGTGTTGGCACAGCTGGGGTGATACCTGCTGCATCAGTGGGCTTTGTCGTCTGTCGACGACTTACATCAAGGAGAGAATGCTTCACATTTTTTCAATGTCGCATCAGGATGAACACTTTTCAACCAAATACACCAATAATGTGCTATTAATACTCGCTTAACACAAGCTGCATTTGCTAAACTCCTCCCTCTTCCATAAATAAAACTCTTTGTGCAGTTTTCTACTAGTAAGAGCCTGATGGATGGTGCAACGCAGTGTAGAAGTCATAATGGAAGCTTTGAGCAGAGATCCTGAAAGAACATTAGGGTGAAGAAGAAAAAAGAAAAGCTGTGCTTTGGGAATGTTAAGACTAAAAATAGCCACAGACAGGCAGAGATTAAGCATCTAGGATGTATGGATGTTACTGTATGTGACCATCCGTCCAAATACAGTAACATCCAGAGCAGAGCCTCATTTCCAACACTATGATTGGGACACTAGGAACTAAAAAAACACTAGAACAACACACACATGCAGAGTGCTACAAATATAATGAAGGGCTGAATTGGATGACCATGGATGTATGAGAGAATCTGCCAAAACACCTGATACAATTTCACACCGATTTCCTTGAGGGGCAAAATGTGGTTACTAACTGTTGGAAGTTTCCTCGGGAACCTCACAAAGAAAAAAACAAAAAACAAACAGAAGAGCTAGAGGACTGAAGCTGTTTGAAAAGCTAAAGAAGGTGCACTGCTACCAAACCAAGAGTTAAACATTGGCCGGTCGTGGTCTGACGATGCTCCATCTGGCAAAGAAGCTGTGGTTACTTCAGCCCGTCGCCTCCACTTCCTCTCCGTGTTCCCTGTCTTTTCCTCTCTCCCCCTTCCTTCCCTCCAACTTTGGAGAGTATTTGGAAAATAAATTGCGTCACTCTGAATGTAATCTGCTGCTCGTTACTGCCAGACTTTCTCTGCTTAACTCCCTGCCCTTGTCTCTGTTTCTTTACATTTTTCCCCCCCTTTACTCGTTCTGTTTGCATCTGGTCTCAATTACGGCACCTCTAGTCTGCCTTTGGTTTGTCTCTGGTGAAATATATGCACAATTGAAAGTGCTGCATTGTTTTGGAGAACTGCATGAGGGATATTGCATTCCACCTCCACCCGTTTCCTAATTTATTTGCTCCCTCTTCACAGCTTTGTTTATATTTTATTAAATATGGCTTAGGCACGTCTTCTCCTCATACTGAGCAGAAACTCACATGTGGGGGTGTGTTTATGCAAGTTCTGCTATGAGCTACATGGTGCACTGAGGTGGAGAGAGGAATTCAACAGAATAAAAGGGGAAATTAGGTATTGTAACAGATGAGCAGGTAAAGAAAGAAATGGTAGATTAGGGAGGAAAAGATGGCAAGTAAGGAATGGCGTCTGTGGACAGTGACTGTGGGCACAAAAAAAAAAAAGGCAACAACTCTGTAGAAACATGATGTGCATGAAGGAACTGTATGGGTATAGGAGGGAGAAAAGGAAAACAAGGAGTGTACGTAGAGGAGAAAACGGATATTACTAACAGATTAATACACCAGGATGGAGCGATAGAAAGCAAAAATGAAAGAAAAGAAAATGATGGATATTATTCAGCCAGTCTTTTCTCCACCTTACCCATATAACCCCTGCAGCCTTGTGCTGCTGGTTGTGCTTTCTCCTGATAAGAGCCAGTGACAGTCACACACAAACACACTTTAAAGCAGTATAGTCAAACATGCATATATATCCATGCACCAGGCAAGGCCCCTCAAGCAGCCTTGGCCTATGGTCTAGTGTGTGTGTTCTGTTCAGTGTCTGAGCACCAGCCAGGGTAAACACAGAGTGCCAGAATGTCACCGTCCAGGGCCTCAGACCTCCATCACAAATAACCCCATCAGCCATTGTGTGTGTGTGTGTAAAACAAAGTGTGAAAACAAATATCAAGCATGTGTTTCTGTGGCTGTTTAAGAATGTGCGAGCAGGCTGTATGCTTTCAGTGTATTTGGTTAAAAGTGTGTGAGAAAAAGCCATCACTTGAGAAAATGCGTCCCTGTATTGTTACACTTTGTTCAGAGAGCAGCCGATATGTAGCGTCTCTTCTTAATCGCCGGTCGGTGTGTCACAGACTAACATTTGAGTAAATGGCTTCAAGTGTTTGTTAATGTGTCTCCTACCACCACTGCTCTGATGTTTCAATATGCACAGTGCCTGCATCTATAACACATAAACGCAGTCAATGTGTTAATAGAATATCTTACCATTTACCCCACATGCACACCCCTATTTTCTTGGTCTTACCACTCTTGTAGAAGTACAGTAAAATTAACTGGTGAATACTAACCTAGGTATAAAAATTAAAAATTAAAAAAAAAAGCAAAAGAAGGTTACCAATCAACCACTGACTGCTTAAAAACACTTATTTAGGACAGTTAAAAACTGGTACAGGTTAAACTTTGCTTCACCTATCCAGAAACGGTGCAGGCTCTTTTAGATGTTTTCTTGCAAAATCTAATCTGACCTTCCTGTTCTTGAGTGTGATCAGTGGTTTGCACCTTTTTGTAAACTCTGTGTAGTTCACTAAAATCACAAAGGTGTGTCTTCTTTGTAGACTTGGATGATGACATGGCTACCTCCTCAAGAATCTTCTTAACTTGACTACATGCGGTGAAGGTGCTTCACCTCAAAAACAAGATCTGTCTAACTTGCCTTCAAATAATGAGAGAACAGGCCTCACCTGCCTACAAACTTGCTTGGCAATCAAAAAGTTAATGCACTACTTTTGTTAAAACTCTTGAATTGAAGCTGAAAGTCTGCACTTCAGGAGAAAGAAGGAAATGAAGAACAGTGTGACATACTTTAACCTGCATGCATTAATGCATAGAGGGGACAGAACAAAAAAAGAGGAGTGAAAAATTCATCACTAGAGCCCCACATTCCATGTAACACAGATGTCGGAGACACTAAAAATAAATGTGGAACAAGACAATGGTCCTGAAACTACTGACTTGTAGAAAAACTGAATATATTAAATACATGAAAACATTTAAAATAGCATATAAGACTGTTCAAAAAGAAAAGGTTAACACCTCTAAAAAGAAGAGAGAGAGAGGAGGGATGGAGAAATGGGAAAAGACTTTGGGGTTAAAAAACAGCCTCGTACCCACAAATCTCAATCAAGTTAACCACCTCCTTGATTGCTCGAGTGAGACTGAGCCTTGCTTTGCAGCAAAACAAACACGTAAGCATGTCTTAACATAGCTGAGCCCAGCCACCCCTAACCTTGCCGGGCACTCATCATGGCTCACAATAACAGTTTATTTCCATAGGTGTACGGAGGGGGAGGAGGAGAGGAGAGGAGAAATAAAGGAAGAAATCAAGTTCCTCAACAAATGAGAGGAGACAAAGAAAGTTAAAATTCCTCTAGAAGAAACAGGAAATAATTCATCAAGGAGACCTTCCATTCTTCTTTTGCTTCACTCTTCCTCCCTCTCCAGCTTTTCTTTTTGTTTCTACAATAAAGTAACTCCTACTCCTCTCCCGCAATTTTCCGCCCGAATGCTCCTTAATTCGAGAATTTGTTTGTTGTGCCATTGGAAGCATTGTTGATTCATGCATATTTGATTTGGAAATGTCACTCATTATATTTATTTCCTCTCTGCTTACTCTGTCTTTGCTTCACTTTGCTCCCTCTTTTGACACAGTCCGTTCACAAAAAAGAACAACACTTTCACTCTTTGGTTGGCTTATTCAAAACCTTTTAGCAGAATTTTCATTCTTTAAACTTGTTTATTTATTTATATATTTATTTTCTTCCATCACAATGTAATTTGGTGGAACAAATTACAGATGGATGAGATAGCACTGGAGTGCTGGTTTTGTGAGAAGATGCAAAATAAAGTGGGGGGGGGGGTTGTCCCCCTCATTGGCAACACACCAATCCTCTGGGTTGCCATGGTAACCCAACATTTAGATACTGTCAGATGTGAGGATGAGGGGAAAAAAGGAAAAGAATTAAGGTTATACAAAAATCTTATGTACAGCTGTCAAATTTTTAAAAATATTTAAAATAATGGCACTTGGGGTTTTTTTTGTTTATTTATTGAAACAGTGGTTAAAAAAAGGGAACTTCATTCGTTTTACGTCATGCTTCGACTTATGATCAGCTACCGTCTAGTCAGTAGAACACCGCTTACACCACAGAGTGAGTTGGGAAGAACTGGCTCCCATCAACCCCGTGTAAACGCTTCTGATTTCCATCTGCCTGAAAAGGAGTCTTATCCAATCCTATCTACTGTGTGTGAGAGTGTTAAAGGTCTGAGTGAAATGCCTGCCATCAGGAGAGCAGATTTCACTCTTATGTTTAACACTGCTTTTTGTATTCAGGATAAAGCTAGAGCATAAAAGGACAAAAAAGGGATTGTCTGGTGTCTAAATTAGGGGTGCAAGCATATTTGAACACAAATACCCATCCCTGATCTCCTGCAATCCCAAGAGGTAAACCCATGAGGTGGATAAGAAAGCAGGGCAAAAATCTCTATAGTCCTTTCCTTTCCTTTTTTTTAAAAAAAAAACAACAACAAAAAAACCCCAAAACAATTTATATATTTCGTACAGCTAGCACGGAAAGTTAGGAAAAAAAGAAAAAATGGATGAGAAAAAAAAAACATGTGGAGACTGAGCATCAAAGTGGAGATGAGGTAGAGAGAGAAGGACCTGGAGAGGAGAAGGATAAGCCTAGCCTACAGGAAGAGCTGTACTTGTTGGGGCACTGAGAGCGCAACTAATGGATAAGGCAGCTAAGAGAAGGATGATGAATGACTTTGTGAATATGTACGTACGTGTGTGTGTGTTGTAAGAATGTATATACTAAGGTTGCATAAAAGACAAAACATAGTATTTCTGTGTTTATGCTGTGTGTGTGTGTGTGTGTGTGTGAGAGACGGTGCAAATGATGGTTTCTCTTGTGAAGCATGTGGTCGGTGGTTTCTTGGGCAGACGAGGTGACAGGAGAGGGCTCTCTGTCCACATGCCACCGTCAGCCGATCTGTCTATCCCTTTTGTTTTCCTGCTGTCTTTCTCACTCCGATGATCATCTTCCTCTATATACGCAGCAAATGCCAACAATTGAAATCCTCATAGTTTGAGATTTATTTTTAAAAACACTTACTCACTGAGTCATTAAATAATGTCCAGCTACTTAATTTCCTGTCAAACAACTGATAAACTCATGCAAGCCTATTTAGCTCCAAATCTTACTCTAGCACATGCTATGCCTCAGAAAAAACTCTATCATTCACCAGTGTTACTGAGTTTATATGTTTACTTGCTTCCAGCTTTCCTCTGTTTTTTTTCCCCTTTCATCCCTGCAGGCTTTTCCTGTTTATCCATCCGTTGGCCCTCTGGCCTCTCTCAGCTCAGAGTATGCTAGCCAGCGCTCTCCCTGTGCCTTGCAGATGGGTGCACTAATCCGCGAACGTTAGCTCCATGAGCCGTGAAGGCTAGGCCCATGTCTTGTTTTGGATGGGCACTGAGGCTGCGGTTTAAGTTGCTAGCGTTTGGGATTCTGCAGCTCAGGTTGAGGGAAGAGAAAGATGAAAGTAATTGGATAAAGGTCGACCAATTAATAAAGGCCAGTGATTGGAGCTGGCCGACAAGGGGGGACTTTAATCTGCATAGAGATAACAGCGAAAGTCAGACCACAACATAAGGAGATAGGGTGGAATTGTGTGTGTGTGTGTATATTTGTGTATGTGCGAAGCATCAATCAGACAAAGCACAGGCATGACTGTCAGTCAACTTGGGAGTGCAGTGGATTTACATGCCCAAGTCCACAGAGGAGATGCGCGTTTCAGTGCATTTTTCTGTGCCTGTTAATATATACAGGACAGTGTTTGGTGTGTATGAGACAAAGAAACTAGAAAACCACCCTGAAAACATAACACAGCTCTGCATCTATCACTAATATCCTTGTTTATACTCCAGCAGTTGACAAACACTTGTTATGCCTTGCATGATGCCTGCTGTAGCTGCCAGAAGGCACGATTGATATTAGCTTTTATGCTAATGCAGCATTTGGCTATGTAAGAACAAGGCAGTATTTCCATAGACATTCATTCATCCAAGCCTGCTTATGGCCTTATGGGCCACGACAGAATTATTGCTGCACAGTACACAAGCTGTTGTCACTGTGCCAAAAGCCACTATCACACATACAGACAGCAGACACACAAAGCAGGATAATATGAGGAGAAAACCACAGTGAGGGTGTGAAGGTAAAGGTAAAAGCTGGACGCTGTATGTGTCAAATCTATAGATAACAAATATACATTCAGCAAAAGATGTTGCAGTGGAGTGACAGCAATGTGCACTAATCTGCTCAATGAATCTTACCTCAGAGTTGTTGACACGGCCCTCCTGAAAAGAGCAGTCGTTGGCATTCTGGGTGCACATGTGGCGATACTTGCACCAGTGGCATGGGAAGGAGCCATTTACACAAGAAAGACAGCTAAAATGGAGAGAGATTAAAAGAGAAAGGAAGTTAACAGGGTCACCTGACTTCAGACTTCAGTCATTGCACTGCTTTACAGCACCATTTGTCATGGCACAGTAACAGAAAAAGTGAAACTGGTTCATCACTTTCTATCTATAACCTGATCTAACTTGCTGGAAGAGGACTGCGCGTTATTTTATTTTCTCTTTATCATGCCATCTCTCTTCATTAAGCAAGTTCAGTGAAATTGCATACGGAATGGACTGTGTTTGGGATGTGCGGTCTGTCACAAAATGTCATTTCTTTTTTTCCCCTCCACTTTGTATGGAAAAACGTAATAAGTGGCAGGAAAACAGAACCCAGTGCCTAACTGTATGATGGAACCAGCGACAGCTGTGTCACCGCCTGCTTTCTGGAGCAAGCTACTAGAGCCCAGTCGGCTAGATAGGCTAAGGTACAGAGACCCCTCTCTATGAAGGGTGCTAATGCTGCATCGGCACATTTCGCGAACGTGCAAAGAGCAAGAGACAACCTGAACGGCAGCACCAGGTATTCATAGGCTACGCCCTCGAACACAAACCTCAGAAAGTGCCTATGGTTCAGGTGTATAGTGGTGGAAATGTGCCAGCTGTGAGCAGCCAGCCAGCTGACCTGCAGCACTGTAGGTGGGGCTTTGTCATCGCCCATGTGTCACCTGCCTGACCTGGTTCATTTTGCCTGCAGGCTGAGGATTTGCAATTATTTGAGAATAAGCATTTATTATTGATTGTAACTTGGGAACTTGTACATTCATGCAGTTTATTGGAGGCACCTATACTGGGGCACAACAATGCAAATACAGCGGGAACACTCGATGTGGTCACCTGAAAATACACCTGGAGTGGGCACTGCTCTCTTGTCATTTGGCAGAGGAGCGGCAGGCCTGTGAGAGCTAGCTGAGGGCTTGGGCTTCGTATCACGTATGGGGATGATGTCGCGCAGCGTGACGCATCGCGCTATATGTGCAGGCGGGGCCGTGCGCGTATCATCATAGGTCGTCCACGTATCATCACAGGTCGTCCACCTTAAAGCCGTGAATAGGTTTCTTCAGCCGGGACAGACGGAGGCGTGATATCCCATACTTATGTGTTGTACAGAGTGAACTGACTGAAAGGGAACCAGCAGACTGAAAATAAAATGACAGTACTGGGATAATATAGTCTGAATACAGTGGTACTGGGAACACCACACTGACCAATGCCAAAAAAATTGTATTGATATAAATAAATATTTTAATGGTATTTAAATTTTCTTTTTTTTCAAACCACCTTTTTTTTTTGCTTGTTGTTTTTTGCCACCCCGTTTCATATTCTCTCTCCCATCTTCCAGCCAGCTATCTAACATATGAACCCCCCCCTCTCGTTCCCTCATTCATCACTCACCACTTGCTTGTAACTGTCCACTGCTTGCTGCTTCTATATGTTCAATAATCTTCCTCAAACTTGGCCTCTCTGTATACATTTCCCTCCAGTGCTTTATTCTGTCAGTCTATTAAAATCTACCGCTTTCTGTCCCTCCATTTCTGCCTCTCTCACTCTTTTCAACTCTTTCATTCACCCTCTCCCCCTTCCCCTTTGTCTAAACCCCTCTTTCATCCGTGGGACTAAGAGTGCTTCACGATTTTGAATTCACCTGCTTTAACTGAGGCGAGGTGCAGACAAACAGGCTGAAAGATGAGAGGAAGGACAGAGGGAAAGAGAGAGAGAGAGATCAAAAGCAGGTGGATTTCCCTGACAGAGATGTAGACGCCAGGTATCGTGGGAGAGATGGGAGAGGGGGGTAAAGGGGGTGAGAGGTCTCACAGGAGAGCGAGGAAACATTAGGCTGGAAGTGGGGAAGCGTTTATGAGTGTGTATCCGCCATCTAAAGGGACCTGTAAGGGACAGCCAAACAGGTTTAAGTGCAGTTTATCTACAAGGCATCATGTTATTGGTGCTCTTACTCCTCGAGAGACGCTTAGCCACTTGGTATCTCATTTATGTGTACTGCATAATCTAATGTAACCATTATGAGTTAGCAAATAAAATTGTTTCATTTTATTACAGAGCTTACTAAAGCCTTTTGTCTTCAGCATGAGGTTAGTTAGAGAATTTATTCTGTGACTCATTTCAGCTACTGAGTTTTGTGTGAGCATATGGTTTATTGGAAAGACAATAAAATACTACATTTAATAGAAGTAAGCTGAGAAAGCGAGCAGGTTGATTTGTATTCAGCCACATCCACCAGGTATAAATTTGTGCCTCTGCCTGAATGACTCCTGACAAGCTCTCAAGTGTGTTTTAACCCTGTGTAAAATGCGAGCTCCCCTTCCCCACAGCAAATGAAAAATGAGGGTCTTAACTTGTGAGCACTGAGATGGAGCCCATATATGAATCCATCAAACCCTGATGTGGATTCATTTGGATCAATTAGGGCCACTCGTTTGTTAGGTGCACGTTTTAAGCGATCGTTTCTACCCCAGACCCCTCCTTTTGAGCAACATCAGACGCTCGAGCTTAATTCAATCCCACTGCCTCTTTAATTGACCAATTTAGCATTGTGCTGACAGAAGCTGTCCATTTAGAATGAAAGATGTGCAGCTAAGGAAATAACAGGCCTCTTAATACCACACAAGAGCAAATAGGAGATTTGTCAATGTTGCCAACAAATGGAGGGAAAGCGATTAGGCTACGCAAGGTTAGGATACAGTGCTGAGAGTCAAAGAGCAGAACTGGGATTTTAGCTTAACATTGTGTCCCAAAGGAAGTTGCAAGAAACAGAGGAAGGGCTGTCAATGCTGAACAAAAGACCAGAAGACATTACTGGTGCAAGACAAATGAAAGAGAGGTAAGTTAGTCATGCTCATTGCGTTGCTTGTTAGGGTTTATTCTCTTGAAAACAAATACTATTTTGAATGTCAAAGAATACCTTTTTTGGATCAGAGTTCATCAAAATACAGTACAACACCAACTTAACACAGCAGGCAACCAGAACCAGACAGTGAGCAGTACAATGTGTAGTTAGTAATTCACACCAGTCAACACATCTGTCACTAAACCCCGATAATAGTCATTTATATCTGGGGTTTTTTTTTTCCTTTTTCTTTTATTCATGTCAAATCAACCTTGTTAGTGTATCAATGACTTTGAAATAATGAGCAAAATATCAGCAGGTAACTACTGCCAACTTTTAGTGACTTTTATGGTTACGCCCTTTGAAATAAAAGACGTCGCCACCCAAGGCCAGCAGTAGGCCCTGTCTGACAACCCCCTACTGCTCGCTCTTTGGTTCCTCCAAGTAACCAGGACCCCCGTAACGAGCTGCCTTAGGATTTCAAGGTCTCTATTTTATGCTTGGTGCACCCCCTTTTAATAAAAAGCCCACCCAGGGCAATTAGAGGACGTTCAATTCTGGTGTCCAGAGGTGGGCTCTTTTCTTCGGACCCCCCGATATCATCCTTATTGCTCCTTCCTGTCACTCCCCATCGCCTGTAGCCACTCAGAGCCTTTGAGCGGCTGGAGACACGCTGCCCGTATGTCCACGCTCATAATGCTAATTTAATCCGCTCATATTCAGATGGTAATGAAGATACGCTAGCTTTGCAGCAGCAGTGGCCAAACACAATAGACTGACTTCCTCCTCTCTCTTCTCCTTGGTCAGTTTGGAGTGTTAAACACAATCAGCTCTCCTAGTGAGCTGCGTTTGACACTTGTGCACTTGGCAAAATGAGTTATTTATTGGTCACGATTCATTTGAAAGAAGTGGAGGTGAATAATTTAACAGTCCTCCAGAACAGTCTTTCCTATCATTACTGCATCCTTTCAAAATTTGAGAGGGATTGATAAAACACAAGCTCGTCCACATAAATCTATTAATGCGTTTACAAGAGTGTTTACAAGAAAACAAAGCAGTCTACATGGGGCATACATTTTATAATTATTACAAACGTTCCTGGCTTTATTCTTCTACCATTTTCTCCATCAAAAAACCATGCCCCTTTCTTGTTATGAAATTTAATACTTTTTTTTTTTCTCCAAAGAGCACCCTCAATCACACAACAAATGATCCAGACACTGGCCAAGCCACATTAACCATATTGAGAAAAGGTGCTTCATGCGGCCTTATTCAGACATCCAAACCCTAATTCATTTCCAGACTGTATGCTCTATCTTTATTAAATGGGGGGCTGTGGAATGAAAAAGCGCATATGGAAATATTTAATTAAGGAGCAATCATGGCCGGGGGTGATTTTCTATTTCAATCTCAGCAACCCTTAAACTGAAACAGTGGGAATTCTAATTATATTAGTACTGCTATGCAAATTTATGGCATTTTTGAAAAGGCAAGGGCCACGACGTAATCAGTTGAGTAAATAAAAAGGTGGAGTGTGTGTGTATTTTTATTTTTATTTTTTCGGTTTTGTTTTGTTGTTTTTTGGGTTGAGGGTTTGGGGGTATAAGCACATGAGATTAAACTGTTGGCAAAGCAATTCCAGTATGCATTTATACTCCAGCATACAAGCCTAGACAGCAGGAAGTACAACATGATGCTGGGGAGGGGAAAAAAAGAAAGAAAGAAAGATGCGTGGGAATTCACTCACAGCTAATGATTGCAATTCTGCTTCTGAATGTTTCAAGAATGTCTGCTTCCTGCATAGTGTAAGAGCCTGCAGTATTTTAAGTTCAAGCCCATTAGAGGAAAGCCCAGCTCTACAAAGAATGACCAAGCATTCTGGAAACGGGGCCTTGCATGTGGCTGTGCGGGCCTGAACTGATTACACCAACAACATTACCAGTCTGATCTCATCAGATGGCAAACACTTACGCCTGGGGGGGAACAGCGGGCATGCGGGACATAGTGCCAGCTCCAAATGGAATTCTTATCTCAGCATCTCTCTTCACCATCAGAGTCGCTACAGAAGATGCAACGTGCCCCATCTCTAACTTCGTTAAACATGCCCATTACATCACTCAGAGGTTGTATTAGATCAGAACAGGGAGCGGACTTAATCAGAGTTCATTGGGCTAATATCGTCACATGGGCGACTCTCTCATCTCTGTCACTTCTCATACTTTTTCAATCGATTTGTGAGATCAGTGACACGTTGGAATATCTGATATGATATCGAATTTTACGAAAAGGTGTACCACTATATTTTAACTGTTTGTTTTCTTTATTAACATGAGATGATTTGTACTCACAAGATGTGATGCAAGATGCACCCAAATACGCAAAAAGACATTGAGAGATAACACAGACATTATGGGGTCCTTGTGGGAGATGAATTAACTGTGAGTTGACATCGTAAACCACCACACCCTTAACCAGCTGAGCTAATCATCGTTGCTGTGGCAGGGGATTTGTGTACAAGAGCAGGGGGTTGGGTTAAAGGTCAGAGTAACGGATTAGGTGTCCAAGACAGTTGGGGTTTCAGTGAGCGGTAAGTGCAGGAGTGGAGTAACACTGCACGTGTATGTCTGTGTGTGTTTGTCGACAATCCTCGAAGGAGGCTCATCCTGCATCCAGAGGGAAGCCAGGATGGAGCCCTGTGGTACCCCAGGGGCCCCCAAGCCATCTGCTGCCCCAAGGCTAATACCCCAGCAGACGTTTCAGCCTCCCCTAGATCAGCCCCGGTTGTGCAGGAGGGAGGGTATTGTGTTAGGGGGGTGGAGGAGTTAGAGGATTCTTTTACCCCGGCAGGGTGCACCAGGCTTGTGGTAGGACTGACCTAGGGGTGTGGCTCTATGGGTGGTAGAGATTTTCAGCAGAAGGTGGATTAGGAGAGGCAGTGAACTGCAACTAGGCACAGAGAGCTGAGGGCATCTGGAGTGTGAAGGAGACCAACTCATCGGAAGAGGCACAAGATTTGATTCACATCGTTTCAGTATTATCATATTTGCTGTGATCTTTTTGGGGTAAATAAGTGCCAGGCTGACAATGTAATTACTAAAAAACGCCAACTATATTTGTTTAATCAAGCGGGTAAAAAAAAACACAATAATTAAGTTAGAGTCCGAAATTTTGAGGCATTATGGCAGACCACTACGTAATGAATTAATCATGGAAGTACCATTAGTGTGTGTGTTGTGGTATATGATGAAAAGTAGAATTTCCATCGCATGTCCCGATCTTTTCTCATATATGGCACATTTGATTTTTCTCTTCAAATGTAACATAAGCCTCCTGTGGAGGTCCAAGGGGGAGAGAGAGATGTGTGTGTATGTCTCTAACTGTATCTCTCAAGGACAGTAACATGAGACAGCCTATGGTACGAATGGACAAAGAGGCCATTTCTTAAAAGAGCAAGAGGGAAAAAGACTATAATAACATTTTGGCCCATCAAATTAGAAAACATGTCATCACTGTCACTTACGACTGATGGACGCTGCAGTTGTAGAAGACAAAGTCAACACCGGCAAACTTCTTGCCCGTCTCCTTGGACTTCAGGTAAAGTTTCACCACCCGCTTGTCACCTGCATATCAAACAAACAGGGAAGCAACCAGATTAACAGTTGTACTGCTCTCTCTGAAGGCTTAAGAGAGAAAAGTCCAAGTCAAACACATTAGCAAACAATTACAGTCGTATCTAAAAACTACTTTAAAAACAGAATAAACACGGGCGCAAATTAAAACAACTTATTTGTCGATACAGTGTGACACTTCTGAATTCCACTTTTGTGCCCTTAACAGATAACGCATACACAAAGACATACTGCAGCCTAGCAACACACTACTCATGTCACACCCACAGTAGGGTGGCATTAAAAATAGCAGCACCAATCAGTGTTTGGATGCCAAGGCTGATGAGAACTCATAATGGGGCGTAATGGGCTCAGTTGAAGAACTACTGTGATGTTGCTTTGAGGAAACTTAGTGCTCGCTATGTGACATGTTTTCAGTGCTTTGAATGTGGATACAAAACAAGTTTTTTTATTACCATCTTTGTGGTGTGACAGAATTGGACATAAAACAGGAGCATAATCTCTGAAAAAAAAAATGATGTCGATATTTTTAAACATTACGCTAAACCACACTGAAGTTGCTGCTTTGAAATGAAGTTAAGCACAAAACCAGTCTTTCAGATAAATAAAATGAAAGTGACATCAGTGCACAATGGTTGATAATGGGAATACAAAAACAGTTCTATTTTCAGTAGATAAAGCTGGACTTGTGTTTGGGCTTCAGAAAGCGAGTGTGTGGCCATTATTGAAACTGACAAGGAATACTGAATATAGACATGCAAAGCAAATCAACTAGTAACATTACAATTCTGTTCCAAAGCTCAAGTGTACTACAAGATCCTTTAGGAGGGCACACATCTGCTACATCTGATGGTGAATATACATTACAGAATGGCATGGAAATAAGACGATAAAGAGGCCAACGAAACCGACAAAGATGTCATCATAAAGATTTTGTGTCTACATTCTTCAAGCATGTCACCAAAACTTGCCATAACCCTAGCCACACATCTCAGTGCTACCACCCAATGACCTCACTCCATGACTTCATCACTCATCGCCCTTCCTGCCCTGACCTTTGTTTCGAGTGATTGGGGCGATGTCCCGGGCAGAAGGAGACAGGCAAAAGATGTGTCCACCCTGGATCTGTCCCTCTGTCTCCACATAGTCCTCAAAGGAGCAGTTGACCCCCGCTGACAGATCGGGCACATTGCGAGCTTGGAGGACCAGCTACGGGTGGGAGGGGGAGAGGGAGAAGGAGAGAGCAAGAGCGAGAGAATCAGTACCCAGTGCTTGATCAATGGAAGGACACGGTGTACATGGATTGTTATAAGATATGACATGAGGGTTAATGGGTGTTGGGACAGAAGGGGAGTGATACATGGGTATGTGTATGTGTGACAGTTACAGGAATAAAAGAGTGAGCGCATGTGTGTATGCATGTGTGCATCAGTCACTGGAGTGGCCATTTCGAGCAAGGTTAATGTGTACAAGTTAATGTGCAGAATGAAAGTGAGGCCAACTGTAATCAGTCAAACCTATATGATTACTCTGAGGAGCCGCTGACGGAACGAGACCTCGAAAAGCTCAGAGTAGGAATACTGATTACGAGGCCACGGAAAGCAGATTTCTAATTAAATTTACTGTAAATATTCAAAAGTGACTTTTTTGGTGTAAGATTTTATAAAATTTCCTAAACAATCCATAACATAAGATTGCACTTATATCCCAGTGAAAACTGGGAACACTGAACACCAGACATAGAGACGCAGAGCGTTTCTTGCTTTGCTCATTTCTCTGTAATTCCATTGTGTTGTGTTGTACCAATTTGATGATAGGACAA
>VUQG01019875.1:24024-46129 GCA_015106755.1 Etia nguti | reverse complement strand
CACGCTCCACCCGGTACAGCTAGCCCATCTGCTACACCTGTGCAGGGGTCATCTAGACCGCCTTCATCACAGTGACATCACAGACCACCAGGAGGTAATCCTCTAATCTCAGACATCCAAACAGGAAGTAGAAGCTTCCTGAAGTCCTGCCGACGACGTTAATCCTAATAAAAATGCTGCTGAATACAAAACCTTTAGTCTCACATCACCTTAACTACCTCCCACAGATTTCAGACCACCTTAAACACATCTCAGTGCCACTTTTAGCTCGGTAATCGTCTCCTCGTCACGCTTCACCTCCTCGCCTCTCCTCTCTCTCTGACCTCCTGCCTCCCCCCTCTGTGCCCTCCTGAGCGAGCAGGTCAGAACTTATTTCCGCAGCACTTAATAAGAAGCACATGGCTGCTTTCTCTCTTCAGCCAGCGCCTCCTCTTTCTCCTCCTCTGCTCCCTCCAGGCCTCCTCTTCTGGTTGGCTGGGGCCAGAGGGGGAGA
This sequence comes from Etia nguti, assembly GCA_015106755.1. NCBI lineage: Eukaryota > Metazoa > Chordata > Actinopteri > Cichliformes > Cichlidae > Etia > Etia nguti. The sequence continues at coordinate 45,636 of VUQG01019875.1, read as the reverse complement.
CAAAAATCTGTGAGAGGGAGCGGGAGGAGGGAGGAGGCGAGGGGGACTTCCACCAAGAGAAACTGGAGATCCACAAATTTCCTCATACCACCTTAACACCCTCTTTTACTCAGAGACTCTTCTCTCCACCTTAAAGTGCCTCGCAGCATCCACCGCCTGTTGAACTGTTACAGGATGAAGAACGAAGATGTGATATCAGATGCGCTTCCTGCCCGTTCACGACTCCGATGACGACACCTGCTCTCGAAGTGAGACAGAAAGTCACAGGAAACGCAGCGAGGAGCAAATGAGGAACGGATCAAACTTTTGTGGACGCAGCTTTTAACACTCAGATGTGTTCTTCCCAGCATGCATTTCACACCGCAGCCATCACAGCACAGAGCATCATCTGCAAATTTATTCCAGTTTTCATTGGCTGTGATCGATCCCACACACGCTGCCAGCTGACGCCCTCGCCTGTTGCCTCCCACCGTTATCCGCGACAGACGGAGACACAGGCGTCGCATCGTGGTGTTTCATCGATACGTCACCCAGGCCTCAGCGTCATTGCGTTGGTGCTTCGACACGATGAGCACAGCGAGACTCACTGGCTGCTGGCAGTTTGGGCTAAAGGTGCAGTCAGTCGTTTTTAGAGGTTATTTAATTTTAAAAAAGAATTGTGTACTCATAGATATACAGAGATTAATGTGTTATTACATCTTTCAACAAACTGACGGATTCTCACAAACGTCTAATTATTGTATTAAAAATACATAGGACATACATTTTCCCCCACCATGTTTGAATACACAGGTCAGGAAGGACATCTGCCTTCTGCGATGGCGGCAGGCCACAGAGTACCGAGCCAAAGGCGGAGGAGAAGAGAAGTCGTAGGTGTTCGCCTGTCGTGGAGGGACATTAAATTCACGTCTGCATCTTCAGACTCAGGATACAAAGCATCATACCTGTCTTATCATCAGAGACAGGGTACTCTTCACCAAAGAAACTAAACCACAATCTTAATAAAACCTCGTCCTCTTCCTCCGCACTTCAAGCCTCATGTCCTGAAGTCAGGCCTCTAACGTGCACAAGTTCATTTATTCCTGATACTGTCACACTCACTTATTGTCAGCAGATGAGACATGTGACCCTCCCATCTCCAGACAGCTGACAAGAGCCGGATAAACAACAACAGCAGGTTACAAGCTAACCTTAAAGCAGCTAATGTCAGGCTCAATTGTCCAAAAACATCACACTTCCCCTCTGATACAGTTTGATACATTGTCACACCGTATAAGAGTTTAATCACTAAGTGTCCAACAATGTTAGATACACTTTGAAGATAGGCTCCCTAACACCCACTAACAGTAGCTAACAGCAGCAAACAGTAGTTGACAGTCGCTAACACCATATAACGGGAGCTAACAGCTGCTAACAGTAGCTAAGAAAAAAGGTGGCCATACAGATAGTTCAGTATATAATCAACAGCTCACCTCAGTATTGCTGTCATCAGACAGAAGTGAGCTTCTCTGGCACTCTGACTCCTTTCACAAGGTTTTACAGACTCATCCAGAGCAAATAAAGGAGGATGCTTTTCGCCCACCATTGACAGTTGAGGCAAAAAGTGGAAGTGCATGTAAACGCTGCAGTCGTTAATGTTGTGTTTTCAAAGATGTAAACTGTAATTGTCTCTTACGTCTAAACATGGAGACTGGGGAACTAAAACAAAGCAGTGACTGAAACCCATTCAAATCACAAACCTGAAAGTTCACTCTATCAGCTTCCATCTCCTACAGCACAGGAGAATGTGTACAACAACAAATGGAAATAGCATGAAAAGGACGGGTTAGATGATAAGATGATGAATTTTAAGGGGTGCAGTGTGGGTCGAAGGGTTATCTGGACCAATCAAAAAGTAGAGCACCAGCCTGTGTTTAGCCGGGCAGACAAACCCAGGAGAAAAAACCCCACAAAATTCAAACTCTTCGGGTAACTGAAAACTGACCCGAGTAAAACGTTAATGTGTGGATTTCAACAGGTTGATGTGACGCCCTGACGAGCATGCTCAGACTGAAGCAATGGAGCTTTAAAGGAAAACTCAAAGTACGAACAAGATGGTCTGAGGAGGCTCGGGTGAGCTCTTATAATGATGGCTACCATCATTCAGAGTGTGTGTGTGTGTGTGTGTGTCCAGCTGCAGGTTCCTGGGAATAGGTGTATCATGAATATTCATAATAGAGCCTCTGGTTGAAACAGCTGCCAGAGAGAAGCGCACACACACACACACACACACACACACACTCATGGCTACAGCAGGTGGACGGGAATCTGTCTGTTTGTCTGCTTCAGGCTGAGACGCACAACAACAACGCCGCTTTGTCGCTAACATGTGCTGAGGTCAGCACGCTGCCATCGCACACTTACGGGAACAACAACAAACACTCAACGAGCTTCGTTTGGACAAACAGGAAGCTGAGCACCGAGTGCAGTTCCTGTGACGTCCACAGGACAGCGCTGTGAGGAACAGTTTCATACAACCGCGCAGTCTTTAACAAACGTCTCCTGTGAGTCGGCTCTTTGGTCTGGCATACACAGTAGGTGTGTTGTGCTGTGTAAAAGGTGGCTCGTGTTCTGTTGGTTAAATGAAACTCGCATTAAATTAAACAGATGTTTAAACTGAGTTATGGTCGCATGCAGGACAGAAACACCCCAACATCTGGCCCGGCCTATGGAAGATACAACTTTAAATAAACACACAGTGATCACAACATCCAGAGGACACTCATCACTTTTCAGAAAAAACTCAGTCTCCAGGGTTATGTGAAAATTTGCTCACATGTTCAAACATCTGGGATCAAAAAATGCTGTTCATCAGAAACATCTTTCCAACTAATCGTATTTGGCAGACAGGCCCGTCTTCATCAAAGCGAGTCGTCCTCAGACTCAAACTAACACCTCTAGTTTCTGCGCACAGCTGGCATGGACTCGGCCATCAAACATCATAAGGTTCGTTAGCTTCTCATTTTTAGTTTATTAGTTTGGATTTTAGAGGATTATTCGGCTCATGTCCACCTCTGTGCTTTTATTCTTGGACTCCACCACACTCAGCTCATTATTAGAAACTGCTGACGGTGTGTCACATGACTCATCAGCATTCAAACATCAGGTTTATGAAGGTGGCAGACCGAGAACCACAGCGTGACGTTTTACTGCAGCTCCAATCACCATCCAGTCAGTGAGAGCGGGCTCTGTGCTCCTCTGTGCACTCCTCAGTGCGCTGGGTCATTACCGGTGTGTTAAACTTGGAGCAGATGAGATATTTTCCCAGGCTGATCCCAGCTCCTCTCTCATCTCTTAGAACTTTAGGGCCAATCAGATGTCATTTCCTGTTTGATCTGAGCTCTTCCTGATGGGGGAATATTCCCCTCCAGCCCTGAAGCTACTTTCCAAACTCCCTTCTTCAGGGTTAAATCAAGTTCCCTTCAAACTTTTCCCCAAATATTACAATTACGCCGCCAGCTCGTCCATCGCCGAGGGGCGAGCGAGACAAATTCTTGGTTGGCCGTCCAGATGTTCCAGCAACGAGCAACAACTGTCTGGTATCCTCAGGAGGGCCGGCCCTCACATGTCATTCAGCTGTTTCTGAGGCGTGCACCAACAACAGCTGTGCTGCCTCAGCGCAGCTTCTCTGATCTGATCTGCTAATCATGCCGTCCGCCTCAAACAGTCGTTTGTTTTCCTCTTTTTCGCCGTTGTTTTTCTTCTTTCAGGTTTCAGGTTTCTGCTGTGGAGACTCGTCCATCTCTCACATGACAGTTTACAGTAAGAACGCTGAAATTAATTCATTCACGGATTCATGGATTAAAGCTGGTGTGAAACGCTCAGAGGAGGGAGGACTCCTCTCTGTCTGACCTCACCACCTTCAGAGGATGTAAATCAACATGAAAGGCTGAGAGGGCTCCAGCATCGCCCACCGTCTCGGTTTCTACCTCCCAATCTGATGGACTTTATATCAACCATCGACCAGGCTACACCAGCATCCTCTTACTAAGGAGACCTGACCTGATTTAAGATGGAGCATCCTCATATAGCCAGTCCTTGCTGGGTTAGATTCAGGCCTTTCGGTTTCTGGCACAAAACCCCCAAAATACATCCTGACAAAAAAAATTTGATATAAAGTATAAATCACAAAGAAGCGCTCACAGATCCAGAACCGTCACTAAAGACGTCATGTGATCAGCAGTGAACTGCAGTCACGTTCAGTAACTGTTAGACGCTCCCCTCTCCCACTCGGCAGCCATCCTTAAACGTTAACTGAAGCATTATCTAAACTAACGGGACGTGTAACGTTCAGCCGACACGTTGTGGCTAATCCATGATGGAAAAACACTTCTGATTGGGATCAGAAATCATTTCTGTTGTTTCGCCCACGTGATCACGAATCATCCCATTTTTTTCTGCTCGACTTCTGAGGGGCCAAGAAAGAAAGCTTTTTTAAATGGTTTCACTTTGACCCAAACTCTGTTTTCAATAACTGAGTGCTTCTGGAGCCTGACGGTGTGGTTATGGCTGACGTGACATCATACACTACAACTGTGACATCAGTCCAGTAACTGTTTAACTGGCTGTGGTCAAATTCATGTACAGCTCTCAGTCACCTTTCCTGATGGAATGACTTTTAAAGTCGATGTCCTGAGGGCAGCTCGGGACATTTTTGGATGACAAAGCCACTTCTTGTACGGCCAGCAGTACATCACAGCTGATGTTATCCTTCGCTCTGCACGCAACCGTCTTTTCTGACCGTTTGATTCTGGGGCGAAATTAAATGAGGCTCGACCTCTGACCTCCCGTTTCCAGGAGTAACCTGCTCGTCGGTGCGTGCGCTCCCTCCACCTTGTTTCAGAGCGTCTCCTCCGTCTGCCGCTCAGAGCGTGAAAAAGATTCAAACCGTCAGATCTGTTTGTTTCATCGCGTTCCTCACGGCGTCCCACTTATCAATGCAACATGAGCCAAATGTGTTTGTGCTGCAGAGCGGGGAACAGATGGGCCAAATTAATGATCCCGTGTATGTTTAAAGTAGAAAGGTATTTATTTGCGTGCGTGGCCGAGGGCTGGAATTAAACGGTGTAGGGAAGGAGAACTTCCTTTTTAGCAAATCTCGAGGAAAAGCGACGTTTTCACAAGCTCGCAGCGATCGGGTTGCAGCGTAGAGTGGTTTCAGGGAATTATAAATAAATCAGAGTTGAGCAGGCGATCCTGACTGAGGAGGAGGAGGAGGAGGAGGAGGACGAGAGCTCTTTGTTTACGGCTGACTCTGGAGACCTGAAACGGACCCTCCGAATAAATAAATACCACCGCTACAGGAAGTTCAGCCGCTTCCCCTCAGGCCCAGTTTAGTTTTATTAGCTACAGTCCTGCACAGATAGCAAACCATGAGACCTCCTCCCCTCCTCCTCCTCCTCCTCTTCATCCACTGTGAGCATGTGTGCCGCTCTCTGGCTTCAGCTGCTTTCTTAAACACATGAATTGAAGTGCAGGTTGACCTCAGTAAGAACTCATCTCAGAACCTCTCACTGTAACTCCGGCTGAACTTATAGTCGTAGTTTTTACTGCAAAAAGAGAAATGCACTCTTTACTCCAAAGTACTTATGACATATAAGCTGCACATTACTTTTTAGATTTTAACAGTTCATAAATTAGAGCACAGAGATAAACAGAGTCAAATGCTTTTAAATTTTTTTAAAATTTGTAATTTAAAATAATTATCTATAAAAAACATAAACGGCTGTGTTGATAAATGCATCAATTTGAATCACTGAGATCTGCTCTGTCAGATAGGATTCTTTATCTAATCATCTCTGGTTTTAGCGAATGGAGATGTTCTATTCTTCCCCGAGGTTGTTTCATCCAGTTCTTCTGTATCAATAAATTTAAAGTGAAATATAATTAACAACCTGTAAAATCACAGCGAGCCATAGGAAAGGTGCATTCATCCTGTTTCAGCACGACCTCTGTGACCTGAAACCATGGTGAACAAAGGCAGGACTTCTTTCGGGGCTTCTAAAGAGCATCTGGGCGTGGCTCAATGCTGGTTACACTCGTAGGATGATATCAGCACGGGATCATTTTTTGAGAGGTAAGCGTCACCAAACAACAAACCGAGACCTCTGAGAGTCGCACTCTTCTTTCGACTGTAGTGACGTTCGTAGCTTCGTTCTTATGTTTCCTCCATCTCTGTTTTGGTGATCTCTGAATTTAAGGCAGTCCCAAAGTGACTTAATCACCTGAGGAGTCAGGTAAATCCTACATTGTAGAGGAAACAGAAAGACTGAACAGGCCTGTTATTATTCACTGCAGTGTAAATATGTCTGACACGTGACGCTGTATCCAGACGACTTTACATTTAAGTCAAGATAGAAAAAAGTGGGCAGAGTCAGAACCCAATAAACTTAAAAAACTGAAATTATTTAATTAGTTCCTCCTGATTCATTAAATATATCCTAAAGAAACCAGAAGCCTTGTTGAGTAAAATGATTAAAAAATAATTGATGGTTTCTATTTTGTTCCTCTGATAAGAGGGGAAAATTCTCACACAGTTTCTGAGAAGACTTGATGTCCTTAAATAAAATAATGAAAAAGTTTCTGTGACAAAAGTCTAAAAAATGTATTCAGCAGATCAAAGAGAAGAGTTTGAAAAGTCCCGTCACAGAAAGCCGAGCTTGAACTCTTCTTTAGGCCTCATCAATAATTGAAGCGCCAGGCCAGAGGCGGGTTTGCAGAGTGGAGGTGGGAGGTGGACAGGTGTGTTTAGGGTGAGGAGGGGGGAGGAGCTGCAGAACAACAGCTTGCTCTCAGCAGGGGTCCCGGGGAAGGAGCAGGTGAGGAGGTATCCATTGCACTGCTTTTACAGCGTCTACCTGACACCACTTCAGAGAGGGGAGGTGAAGAGGAGGAGGAGGGATGGAAGGCCGGAGGCGCTTACGGTCCAGGAAAACAGAAAGTCTCACAAAGGTCTGAATGCAGAGAAAGAGAGATGCTCTCCTGGTAAAAATCACACGTGAACATGTTTTTAACACGTGTGACAGGAAACAGCCGCCAACCGGCTCGAATGCTGCCACCCAGCGGTTTTCCAGGAATGAAGAGCTGGAAACTGTGAATTTCATCAGGAAAGTGAAACAGGAAGCTGAATTCAAGCATGATAACTCATGAAAAAAATAATCTGAAGGAAGGAGAAAAAGGAGGTTTTTAAATCAGGGGATTATTGGTGTGTACAGGAAACAGTAAGCACAGATGCCGACCCACAACACTGAAAACAAACTGAACACTTTATATCCAAAGTTTTTCTCAACTAAAGACAATTTCGCTTTTCAGCCATGTGCACGCATCCGTCATCACCTGAAAGAGCCTGGTGTGGACACTTTCTTATTTCAGCGTTTTACTAGTTGGTCTCAGGTCTTGAATCTCAAACAGAAAAAACGTCTGATGGAGGCCACCAGCTCCAAGAGTTTGGATCAAAGGACGGAGAGGGAAAAGAAAAAATAAACGAGGATGTTTAGAACATCGCAAAACGCACCGTTTTACAGTTTGTAAAGCTAAAGTGTGGTTACTAATACAGCAGAGTGTGTCACGATGAGAAACAAGCTCTGTAATTTTAACCTTTTTATGCTGTTTTTGATTTTACATCAGGCCGAATGTACAAGTCTCACATCCTTCCTCTATGATTACCAGATCATCTGCGGGACAGTACATGTGGTTTACACACCTGACTGCTGAAATCTCGTCTGTTTTTGACAAGAAGAAAGGTCAAAGTCACGTTTTAGTGGTTGACCAATAAAACGTGAGTGTGGTGAGAATAAATACAAAGAAAAAAGTGAAATGCACAAAATTCTGTACAAACTCCATCATGTAAAACCAACAAGGGTCGCACAACATTTGTGAGCAAGGGTGGGGGGACCTGTCTTAAAGGATCGGTAATTTTACCTGGGGGGAGGCGGGTCTATACAGAGCTGTCAATCAAACACCTGGCTGAAGAGAAACCAACAGAGCTGACAATGAATCAGGGACAGGAAACTCCCCCCGTCAATTAGAAAGAGATTTTCAGCAAGATAATTATAAAAGGTTGTCATATGTTGCTGTGTGTGGCAGGCTGGACTTAACTCAAAAAACACAGCTTTATTGCTGGATGGAAAATAACACAAAACTAAACCAGCAGAAACGCAGGACAGAGGGAGACGCTGACATAAATATACAGAAGAGCAAATATGGTGAACTTGATCTAGCTAACGAGACGGGGGGAAACAGAACTGAACATGAGACTATCAAAGTAAAACAGGAAGCACTAAGACGCAGGCTAATTCACAGGGCATGACAAGGGAGCTGGGAGGAGAGAACACTCAGGGAAACGAGATGGGGACAACGGGAAGATACAACGAGGGGAATGCCGAAGGATGGAGAAAAACATGAGAGAGCACGAGGGAGAGAGACATGACAGGGCTGGGGAAACATACACGGATACACATGACAAACATGGGAGACAAGGAATGAACACGAGGAGGGGAACATGGGAACAGAAAGGGAAACAGGACACAAACCCACAGAGAGGGATACAGAGGACAAAGACAAGAACTAAACTGGGAAACCTAGAGAACTCAAGATATAGAATAAACTCAAGACTAACTAATGAACCTTAAATAATAATACATAAGAGCCACCAATGCACAAGAAAACTCACAACACCGGGTCAGACAACCCAGAACAATGACAAAGGTCCCCATCATCTAATAAAGTATGTGAACCTGTCACAATGATGTGCACCACCTCAGGTAACAATGAGATTTTGCGAACAAATTTTATGACCTTAAATATTTCTGATCAGTTTTAATGACTCCAAAATGAACTCCTTTGTTTTTCTGGGTGCAGTGAATCCAGCAGCGGGCTCATTAAAGCTTACATGTTGACAGAAGAAATAATTAAGTTTAAGTAATAATTAAAGGGAGGAATAAAAGGAGGCTGTGGTCAAACACTTGCAGGCGATGGAGCTCAGCTCAGAGACAGACGCTCAAAACTTTCTAACATCCTCGTCCAAGTTTCCTGAAGAGTCGCAGCATGCCTAGGGTTAACCCTGCTGCCGATGAGGTAACGCTCTCTGTTAGTCTGAGCCAGAGGTCAAAGGTCAGAGAGTGTGTTTGGAGAGAGTCCCTGAGCGGCCGTCGTCACCTGTCAGTCACCTGACAGGACACACTGAGGGCACGACTCTCCGGAGGAGGAGGAGTGTTTTTCCAGATGAGATAATAATCATCCAGCATGGCTCCGATCGCTACGGCGATGGGCTGATAATCAATATATCTGTCAATCACACAGCTCGGCTAACATGAAGTCTCTGCCAACGTTCCCGATGACAGAGAGTGCCCCCACCGGCTTCAGGGACTGTTTGTGATTTCTTTTCCTGACTGCTGAGTTTCATTAAAGGGAAAACAGAAGCCTGGACGCTCACTGTCAGAATATCTGAACGGTTATTTTAAGAGTGGATGAGTAGAATTTTCTCTCTCTACAAGCTCCAGATCAGATGTTTTATAGTGTGATGTCATGATTTCACCTGCACTGACACACTGATCCCAGAGGTTAACTGAGGGGTTCAAGAGTTATTGGAATGGTTGGAGTTGGGAATCAGGAGGTGGAGAGTTTGGGACAATCGACTTCAGGGTCAGCTAGCGAACATCACGACTTTCAAATATCCAAATGAGACAGTCAACAGAAAATTTGGACTTTTGAAATGAATCAAATAGACTTTCTAATTTTTTACAGATGGTTTTAGCAAAGAAAAAAAAACCCCATCAGAGTCAGGGAAATTATTTTAACTATTATTAATACTTCAGTATATTTAACACTTCTGTAAGCTCATCCTGCAAAGAGGTCAAAGGTCAGAGTGGTGAGCAGTCTTCCTGTGGCGGTATTTTGATCTGGCCCTGCTGAGCTGGTTTGTGATCTCCAGCTGGGTCTCTCCTGTTCTCTCCTCGTTCCCCGGATTAATTAAATCCGCTGCTCACTGATCCCATTTCATTGTCCTCCGGCCCCTCGAACAGACCTCTCCATTCACCCCGAAATGGCTCTTTTATGGGATGGGCTTCGAGTCCTAAACAAACTGCAGGGCTAAGAGTGTGTGGGAGCTGAAATGAGTCCGACATGCAGGAGCAGCAGGAGGCGGAGGAGGAGGAGGGCTAACACCGTGAAGGATCTTAACTCCTGAATCTGCTGAAATCAGCCACACATAATGAGTGGTTTTAATCCATGCGTGGAAAAAGGCTGACTTCCTGTTCTTGTTTGCGAGACATATTTTCACATTTCCAGCCCACTTCTCCACACTTCCTGTCATGTAACTGCTGTTTCAGAGCTGCGTGTTCATATTAAACATGATCAGTTTCTAATGATGAGCTCAGGTTATCACAGATTTTCTACTCTCGGATCTGGATGATGTCATGAAAAATAGAATGGAAGCCCCACCCACCTCACAAGGTGGATGTGAGGTATTCTTGTGCTCAGAAGAAGGGCTGTTTAAACGAGGGGGGAGGAGCTAAAACAGCTTGTTTCAGCATAAGGTTGAACTGAGGGGCTGCACTGAGGTCCAGTATCAGACAAAGAGGGATTATTTTGAACTGTGAATCATGCAAAGCTAATATGAGCAGACAGAAGGGGTCAGTAAAGGGAATCTGAATAACTCCGTGAAATATTAATACGGGCCAACAGCAGGTCACTGCACTCGTGCCAGACTCGTGTGATCTACTTACTAATTATCGATGATTCAGTGACTGATCCCAGCGTAATGCCAGCCCTGAGAACAACTCTGCCATTAGAACCACAAGAGAACCAACAAAAGCCACCTCAGAGCTCCATCTGTGGTTTCTTTCAGTACTTTACTCGAACACTCTGCTGACGTCTCTGCTGCCCGTGTTTCTGTAACATCACGCTGAGAGGATGTCCTAGGCCTAGGGTTTCTCCACCTCTATCAGCTGGCAGTCTTTCTGCGACACAGAGTTAGAATATTTTCAGCTCAAACATGCATAATCGGCCGCGTTCAAGAGGAAGGCGTGTCTGATTAAAGTGGTGACCAGTGGTATGGCAGCTGCCTCGGTTTAATCGGTAGTTAGTATCAATACTTAGTAATTAGTTAAGGTTTGTAGATACAGCTTTGAGGCTGTGTGAGGGGCTCACTGGTGAAGCGTTACATCTGCACGGGTATGATGAAGCAGTAAGAAATAAATCTGAATGTTGATGGAGTTTTGCTCTAAACACTGTTTCATCTCCCAACAGCAGCCACGTCTGTGACTCTTGAGTCCATCAGCATGGAGGCGGGGTTTGAGGATCCTCGGGTCTGTGCTGGTGTGGCGCACGGCGAGCTGGGCGTGTTGCTGTTCAGTGTGTGGACAGCGGGGCAGCCTGCCCGGCCTCTGCAGGCCCGCGGGGCCACCGGGACACCTAATCTGCTTCATTAATGCTCCCAGTCGACCATCAGCGCCGAGTCGCCTCAGCCCTCTCTGGTTTCAGCCCATCCCGTCCGAGGCCTTGCTCACCTGCAGCTGTACCTGCTCGATCACTGAACTGCAGCGCAGGCGGTCACGCTGGAAACACAGCGGACATGGAGGCTTTGAAAGGACGATTCCACCACGTCCTGCATTCATACAAATAATATCTGCTGCGGCTCACAGCACAAAGTATATTTCACAATATGACTGAATTTCAACAACAACATAAATATATTTATATAAACAATTGAAGACCTGAGAGACTTTAACATAGCTCATAAATCCATAATAATTCTGATAATCATCATTAAACCTGCTTTCTACAGGATGTCACAGAGTTGGAAAATGGGCTCTGAACGCAGTTTATAATTTAATCATGACCTCTTTATCTGCACAGTCTTTCACAGAAACCCTCAGTTCGAGGCAGGAATGTAATCTCATCTAGCTGATCTGTTAATGGCTGCAGGTTCGGCAGAGTAAAGCCCCTCTGACGTTTCCCACTGAAACCAGAACCAGCCTGTTAGAGCGAGGCGAGCGCAGAGGATCGGGACAGGACATGGAAAAAATTAGGAACGTGCAGATGTGCGGCTGATTAGCAGAGAGCATGGATCCAGTTTGGAAAAGCAGATCTTCACCTTTTGCCGACCACACGGAGAGTCTGACTGATGCTGTCGGCTTCACCACCATTAAAACGTCTTCTCTCTACTACCTCACCGGGATCAGCACGCCGGGTTGAACTCTGCTTCCAAACCATCAGCATCAACATTTTAATAACAGTCACAAAGATTACTGAAATCAACAGAGCTCAGTCCCGATCACACGCCGGGCAGACTGCCGCACAGCTGACATCAATTCCTTTGATTAGTTCAGAATAAACGTGGCTGCTGCTGTGCACAAAGATGGAGAGGCTGGAGAGCACGGCAAGGAATCAAACGACTTTAAGAGCTCGGAAAGGAAGCAGAAAGAGTGCCGAACCACCAAAAATTGGAGTCTCTGAAGCCGGCGACGGAGCCAGGAGGATCTGAGAGCTCTGAAAGACTCTCTTTGTCTTTCCGACTCACCCTGACCTTTTGAGCATGACTCAGAAACAGAAACAAGAAAAACTCACACAGGATTTTAAGGCCCAACGAGACACACAAAGACCTTTTGGTGGAAACCGGGGCAGCTCTGTGGTGCCGAGCTCATCAACTCAGCATGTGTTCAACGCTGGAGAAAAACTGATGCTTGAACATGCAGCGCCCTGCCAAGAAACACGTGAAAATACACAGGCAAAACTACCGCCTACTGACCAATCAGGGCTCTGGAAAATAGCCTGACAATTTCTGAAGATCCCTCTAAGCTCAGACAGGGAAGAGGTTATTCCTGCATCAAGGCATCAATAAGAACTACAGATTTAATCCTCACTGTTTTCCTGCTGAGTGAAAATCACTTTATTGTTCTGTATTTTCCAAAACAGCCAAAAATACAGCCTTAAAAACACAAGCCAGTTATTATAGTTAACTACAGCAAACTAAATGTCATATTATCAGAAACATGTCATATTATCTCATATTATGATTAATAATATTCCATCATAATAATTTCATCAATAAATTTATTTTTTATTTAGTTTTGAGTTTCTGTTTTCAGCTCGTTGGGTTCCAGTTTAGGTTTTATTGTTTGAAAATGTTCCTGAAGCCTCGGAGACTTAATATGAAATTGATTTTCATTCATGTTTCTCGGCGGCGTGATTGCTCTCTGAGGGCACCGTGCTGCAGCTGGAAGAGTAAAACCACCATAAAAACCTCAGTTATTTAATGCTCGTGTTTAGAACCACAGCTATGAGCTGTACCTGAATGCATCGTGTGGCCTTTTTCTTCCACCGCCCTGATGTCTGCCAATCACACAATGTCTTGGTTGCCACGGTGAGCTCGCAGCAGGCTAACAGCAGCTCTGGGCTCTGACCTGCAGCTCGTTCAAACTTCAGTCTGTCCTCCAACTCACAATTCAGCTTCTGCCTGGTTCAGCCCTGCCCCCCCCCACCCGGCGTCTGTATGTGCAGAACATGCAGAGGGCCGCGTGGCCTCCCGCTCGCCCCCCCTGTGGCGGATTAAGCAGGGAGCCAGCTGTAGTGATGGGGGGGTTGGTGGGGGTGGACGTGCTGCCATGGACCTCTCCAAGGTGACCCCCGGCAAAAGCTGGCATCACATCTGTAGACGGCACGGCCCGTCCTGACCGCCATCAGGCAGCACCAGACTCCTCTGCGCCCCCGCTGCCCGACTGGCAGAGGAGGGGGAGGAGGAGGCTGGGGGAGGGCCTCCTGCTGCCACTGGAGGAGGAGGGGGAGGACGAAGGAGGAGAAAAAACTCCGCTGTGATGTTTTTAACTTTCACCTCCTTTAATCTGCATGTGCAGCTACAGGAGCAGAGAGGTGAGGTGAAACGAACCACCACCTCAGACTGTTTTATCCAATCAAAGCTCTCCATCGCACCTCCACCTGGCTGCACCACCCCATCACACCTACACACTTTTCCTCGTTGACTCGATGCCATCACAGGTCCACCTGACCCAGGCGGCTCTCAGGTACATTCGATCCTCAGCTGACCCTCAGAAAACATACCTGAGCCGAGAAAAGCCCAGATTAGTCCTGAATCCATCTGCTGTGTGGGTTCTCTGAACATGACGTCAGAACACCCTTAAACACATCCTCAGCGCCGAGAGAAAACTAATTCAGACTTCAGTTTCAGTTTAACGCTCAGACTGAAGCCAATATTTTTAAACTTTGCTCTTCTTCCTGGTGCAGGCTGGGTTCTCCTTCCATTTAAAGAGCTGTAATGCTCCATACGCTAAGATCTGTGTTCTCCTTAATGACCTGTGATGCTTTTGTGCATGGCTGAGCTGCACAGAGCAGCCCCCCCCCCCGAAGCACTCCTGGAGGTCCACAGACCCCCAGTTGAGCACCCTCAGACTAAAAGAAATGGAGAGGACATCCTCCCCTGTTAGTGGGCGTTTCATGTGTGAGAGGAGAGCCGAGGTCTCCCACGATGCCCCCACCAGCTGTTCCTCCATGGGTCCCCCAGGGGCAGGGCGGGACAGTGAGGGGGGTGCGAGGTCAAGGCTCCCCCAGTTGGAGTCGTTGGCAAAACACGGCGACAGGCTGGGTGGGGTCAGCCAAGCGGACAGGTGTAAATAATGGGCTCCTACACACACACAGGCACCACTGAATCAACTTAATTAGGTGTGTGTGTGTGTGTGTGTGTGTGTGTGCGCACTCTGATAAAGAGGTGATCACTTGGCGGTGGTGAACGAGTCCTTGGAGGAAGCTGCTGACAAACCCTCCTCAGGCCAGATTCAGACTGCGGTGAGTCTTTGCAGAGTCAATGATGTCACCGGCATAAGAGGCAAACGCATTGCCGCATCACACTCTTGCCAGTGCGTTACGTGTTAAATGTCACCTGATCATGTGTCTCGGTGTTTCATATGTGGTCGACCTGACATGTAGTTACATTTTCAGGTGGGGGTGAAAGTCAGGTCATGGAATTTGGATGCTGTACGTCTAAAACGTACAGCCCCGCGGGGACGCCTAAAATCACCCACCTGTCCTCGCAAATCACAGGAAAGTCTTTTTTCTTCACCCTTGAAAGGAGGCGTGACTCAGGTCAGGCGTGACTCAAGTCAGGACAACATAGATCACGTGACCCCGGAGTGCAGACACAGCTCCTCCTTTCTCTGAACTTCCTGTTTCATAGGGGGCACCAGAGAGGGTCACTGGAATTTGTTGGTCAAGCCTCTTTCGCCGCCCCAGAGGACCATCATCTTCACCGCTGCCACGTCATCCCGCGTCAGTGACACCCCCGCACCGCAACCTTTAACTTCCTGCTCAGCTTCAGCACGCCTTCTCTTCAGAGGACTCGTGTTTTCCTGACAGGTGATTGGTGGAAAACGCTGTCACCGCCATGCTTACTAGTCAAAGCTACTACAGCGGTCCCACCTATGAAACCTACGATGACTCTTCTTCCTTGAATCAAAGCTGTGAATCATGTCAGAAGCATCTCACTTCCTGTCTGTACGACCGACAGCAGCACGGGGGCTCATCGGCTGTCTGATGTCATGCTAACATCTGGCAGCTTCCATTAATCCCCCACCGCTCGCCATCATGGGCTAAGTGGCGCTCTAATGTTATTTCCTGCAGGCATCGTTTCATTTGTTTAATTGTTTCATCAATCGGATTGCTATGAAAGCATTAAAAAGTTAAACTTTCTCACCACAGCGTCACGACCCGGCTGCTGAGGGGGCGAGGCGGGTGGGTGGGGGGGTATTTGATGTGATTAAAGGACGTTTGGTGGTGTCCTGCAGCTGCTGCGAGCTTTGATAGGACATAATTAACCAGGACAAGGCCGATAATGTTCATTCACGTCTGAACAACCTGAGTTCATGATCACTGTCACACACGCACGCACACAAACACACACACACTGCTGTGTCTCTGCCCAACTTTTCTTTTTCCACTAGAAGCTCAGACCCCTCCACCCGCTCAGGTAAGGCAGAAGATTTCATCCATTACTCTTTTGTTTTCCACACTGCTGCTTCTTTGTGTTTCAGCTTTCGTCCTTCTGGAGAGCTCTTATTTTGGCTTTGTTAGCTCAGTTCTTCATTAACTTAAGCACAAACAGACTAGAAGCACTCAGAGAGTTCAGAGGTCAAATTTGACGTATTTTAAATATGGTATTTTCTATATGAAAACGACAAACAGCACAGTCGTAGGAAGCCAGAGCACCTCGGCCGGCTCCGTCAGAGATCTCTGCTAACGATCACTGTTGTTGAACTGAACTCTGAAGCTGAGTCACAAGAACGCAGCAGACTGAAATTAACCAGAATTATTCTTTAAAAAAAGAATAAAAACCTCCTCCGATTAGGATCTGATCCTTTTTCTGCAGGAACAACAAACAGCCGGGACCTGGATCAGATCCAAATTTTTAATTTTCTTCACACAGAAGCAAAATCTGAGAAATAAACAGGCACACGGGAGGGAAACACCAGCGGAGTAAAAACAGCCAAAGTGTGTGAATGCTTCCAGGCCAGAGCGCTGACGGCTGCATGACAGAACAGGTGATATTTACCGAGAAAAAATGGCAAAAATCCATTTCTGCCAATCGAGCAAACGGCAAACAGCCTGAAGACTGACACCTCTGCTGGCAGCTGAACGCAGAGTGGCTGCAGACCAACACACACACACACACACACAGCAGATGGTGTTTCTGGATTCTGTTTCCAATTTTTTCCTGTTACAATCACAAAAGAGTGAAAACACAGACACACAAAGCTGCCACACTCTGTGGATGAAACACACACACACACACAGATGAAATTGAGGCTTTAACACTCTGCTGTTGGACTCACAGCTCAGCTCTGATTGTCCCTTTCTGAGCGCACAGAGCCTCAATCAGGCAGAGTCACCAAACGGACACACGCCGAGTTACCGAAAACCATCACCCAGAGAGGACAAGAGCTGTAACCATGGCTGGATCCCAGCAGAAAGCCTGTAGTGGGCCCCCGCGGCCCCCCTGACTGTACAGGTGTTCACCACACATTCCTGCCTTTCTAATGAATAAAGAGATAAAGCTGGAGTGTTTTGGGGGCTTTTGGCCTTTTTCAACTTTATTTGACAGATACAGTGAACAAAGGACAGGAAAGCGGGGTAAGACATCCGGCAAAGGTCGGACTCAAACCCGGGCTGGCCGCTCAACACATTGAGCTAAACCGGCGCCCAAGTTGAAGTGTTTTGTTCATGAAGTACCACTTCCACTGTAGCTACACTACATGAAGATGGTTATCAACGTCATAAATCAATCAAAAGAGGCAGAGTTTCCAGCATCTGACCAATCAGAAACACCGACAGGTCTACTGGCAGCGGAGCGAATGTAGAAAACAGTGCAGATCAGTGTCCACGGTATGATGTCAAAGAAATACAGGAATGTGCCGATCGGACACTTCGTTAACGCGTTGGGCCGCTTCAGCCATTTTTCCTGGGCTGCAGCCGCGAAACACAAAGTGTCAGCACACACTGCTAATTATAACTAACATTTATTACTGGGGAAGAAAACGTATTTCAACTTTCAGTCCCGAGCAAGTAAAGAACATCATTAAAGGAAGCCACAGCTCGCTAGGTTTATATAAAGTCTACAGGTGCGTGGTTCAGCTGCTCTGCTTTGGGGTCACATTTCTACATGAAAGGTCACAGAACAATAAAAGTGGCTTAAAATGACTTGAAGTCAACTGGAAAAAAGAAAGGAGGTATTCAAACACTTCAGACTGTCTGTATCTGCATGAGTCGGGACGAGGTTCCACTGACCAATCAGAGCTCTGGTTTTGTGCGCACCATGGTGATGTACCCCGCTAAGAAGTAAAGCACCTTCACTAACAACACAAAAACCTGAAGCTACGTTCATATCCACTATTGCAGTGAGATCACAATAACCTGCCACGCTCAGAGATGCTCAGAAGCTGTCTGCGGTCTGAGCCGTCAGCACAATGAGCTGATCGCTGACAAACGCTCCGTGGTGGAGACCAAACCCAGAGCAAAGAGAGAGGGAGTTCAGACTCTCGATGTTAAAGGAGATACGGTGGTGTCCTGACTCGTTTCCCCGAGAGGCCAAAAATATCAGTTACTGAAGTGATTACAGGGAGAGAGCGCCCTGTGTGGAGAGCAGCAGCGTTTTGATACCGAGCCCGAGCTGGCAGAGAGCCGCAGCTCCCAGCACACAGACAAAGCTCGCTTTGTTCAGCCGAGATCTTTCGGTTCAGAGACAGAGAGGAGGCCGGCGCTGCATTCATCCGCCGTGCAGCTCCTCTGTGCACACACCTGACCTCCAGATACACAACACACACACACATACACACACAAACGACATCCGTGAGGTCACGCTTCATTCAGAGAGCAACTTTTATGGAGATGAATGCAGTAAAAATATAATAAAAGAAAACAAACACATAAGTTCTAATCAGGATTAAAACCATGCAACGCTAGCTAAAATTTGTTTTTATATTTATTAATAATAATAATAATAATAATAATAATAACTTGGCTATTTGCACTATTCCTTCTTCTTTAAACGAAAACCTCGGCACCGCCTCGCTATTTTAATAAATCACAACATGCACTGTTCATATAATCGCTCATGTTTATGTTGACACGCACACACGTATGCTCCTAATCACATGATGACACATGATAATAAAGACACCAGTTTAGTGATGAAAACTCTAAAAACAAAGACTAACAAAAGAATTTTATGTAAGAAAAACACAAACAAAGCTGTGCTGTGTAAGGCAAACTTTGTATTTCTAAAATACACGTGACCAGTGAGGGGCGTAGCTCGTAAACGTCCCCTCATACTCTAACGGAAACAGAGTTTACAAAATGACCTTCAGTCAGACCTGAAAGCAGCGACTGAGACCAGAAACTCATCAGCATGAGGCTCATTTCCTCAGAGACGTCTTTAAACCACCGGAGTAGTCGCCCCCTGCTGGGTGAGGGAAAGAAGGTGGGTTTAAAGCTCTGCAGACTCACAGATTTGTGATGTTTTAACACTTTTTTTTCTGTCTGAGAATTAAAATGATTCTTAATAAAAATATAAATAAATTAGTATTTTTTTTCTCTTTTTCACTGCTTGTTTGTAGTTTTTAATGGTGAAAAACATATACCAGAAACTTGTTTGAGAGTTAAATATCATGCCAGCAGGTAAAGGTATGAAGTATTCAGGGTGTAAACGAGCTCCCATCCTCATCATCATCATCATCATCAACTGTCCCATTGTCTCTCCTCCCAGCAGGACGTCCAGCACTCATACAAAAACAAGCCCAAGAAGAAGCAGCTGTCTTGGCTGGTAGCCATGTTTCTCCAGGGAGGAACAGACAGGGAGCAGGAGGCAAAGGAGGAGGACAAAGAGGGGCTGAGGAAGAGGAAGGAGAGGAGGAAGAAGGGAGGCAAAGAGCTGGGACTGGAAAAGAGAAAGGAGAAGAAGAAGAGGAAGAACTGCGCAACGAGAAAGACACAAAAGGAGGAAAAAAGTGATGTCAAATCTGAAATATTTAAAGAAAACGTGACTGCGGTCATTCCTGTCAGAGGGGGCAGGTGTGCTCAGGTATGTGCTCCTTCTTTTAGCAAAGGTTTGGTCGCACATGAAGCACAAAGGTAGAGGCTTCCGGGCTCACACACCTGTGTTTTCAGCTGCCAGCTCGGTGACAGTTTCCTGTCCTTTTTTTCAGCAGCAATTATTCAGGAATGTGGGAAAAGTCAGAATCTGACTGAGGAAAACCTGCGTGGTTTTAGCATGGCGTGGTGGATGCACTTTTTTTTAACAAGCTCGCCGTCCGCTCAATATCCATCGGTAAACCTAAGCAGCTGTGTGGCTTTAAAATCAAAGAATCGGGTTTTCAAATGATTATTACGGCTCAAAACTCTTCCCACACTCGCGGAGCCGATGGAGTGCAGCCTATAGTTGAAACTAAAGATTAAATGAGAGCATGTAAAAAGTAAAGTGAAGTTAATCTTTGAGCTTGATTCAGTGCAATCAGATGATCACAGCAAAGAGAAGGACGACAACATTCAACAGTTCAGAGCTAAATGTGGATTAATCCAACACAGAAAGTAGTCCTGAACAAACACTCATCAGCTGAGAGTGGAGATAATTACAGGATGATCTGATTCAGACATTTTACATCATGGAACTGAATCGGATTCATTTGATTTTTCTAATTAAAAGTCATCAGTCTGAGTCACGTTTTACGAGTTTCTTTCAAAATAAAATGAAAACTCGTTTAGTCTTTCATCTCCACCCTCTGTGCACCCAATCTGATCTGAAGTGAGCAGCTCTCGGGCTCTGGACCGACTCCAGGCCAGTGCGTCTGTTCTCAGAGCTCCATCGGGGCGCTTGCCAGAAACTAGCAGCAGGAAAAACCCGCCAAACAGATCCTTGCCGCTCAGGAGTCACCTGCTCGCTGCCCACTCAGGTCAAAGTTCAGACAGCAGTTTAAGGAGCGGTCAGGCGTTTCAGAGCCGAAGGTGAGAGGACGATATCAGAATCATTGTAACGCTGACATACAGCTGCACGTCTCATCATCCACATACTTCTGCTCGTGCAGCGCAGATCTGGTCAGTAGTTTTCCTCCTGTGAGCAACAGAAATGCAGCATGTTCCTTTAAGGCCGCCCCGGGCTCAGCTTTCCTCACTAAGACGGGTAAAACAAGAGCGGATATTAGAGCCCCGAGCCGCCACCGACCTCTCCCTGGACACAGAGCAGGAGGAGAAGCTGCAGAGCGGTGCTGGAATCACAGCTCACAGATAATCTCAAACTCCACAAACTCTGAGAACGAGCTCAAAACGAAGAAAACTGACAGAACAGTGACAGTTTCACTTCATCGTGTTTCAGAAAGAGATACAGCGCAGGAAACAACAGAGACATTAACATTAGGAAAGTAAAGTCATTAAAAATAAAGAAAATTAAACAGAGAAACAAACAGTGAAGGAAACACAGTGAGAATAAAAGAATAAAGCAAAAGGAAATCTGAAGATGCAAGAACACGAGAAAGAGAACAGAAAAAGGAATGAAGAGCAAAGAAAGAAAAGATGATGTGAAGAAAAAAGAAAGATAAATACTCGATGCAAAAAAAAGAGGAAGCAAAGCTCTAAAGAAGGGAAGGAAAGAAAAAAGTGAACAAAGACAGAAACGATGGAGCGTGAGAGATAAAACACAAGCAAACCAGAAAGGAAAAGGAAAAAAATAGGACGTGGAGAAAAGCAATGATGATGGAAAATGCAAGGTAAGAAAACAGAGAGGAAGGAAGGACAGAAGGGAAGGAAAGAAGGGATGATGGGGAGAGGAAAGGAGAGGTGAAAGGCGAGCAGAGGAGTGAGTCACGTTCGACAGCCTGAGACTCGCCGGGAGCTCGAGGACTCGACGTGTCCTCACACTTTCCACACCACGGGGAGGGCGAGAGAGGGCCAGGACAAATGCACAGAGAGAGAGAGGGAGAGAGAGGCGTGGGCGAGCGAGCACGCCACGTTCAGGAAGTTCAAGCAGACAATCCTAATCCTCCAATTTCCTCCCCTCTAATCATCTCTGCCTGCTCATGG
>VUQG01019875.1:0-19894 GCA_015106755.1 Etia nguti | reverse complement strand
ATGCTCTCCACCTTCGTCCTGCTCTCACTGTAAATGTGAGTATTAATGAAGGCGATGTGTTCACGGGTGCAGATGCCGCACAGCAATAAATACAAACTGGCAACAATTCAGCTTCACTTCTCCAGCGTTTAACTGCAACATGCAGCGAAGACGAGGAAGGCCGAAGAAAGGCTCACAATAAAACCCGACTCCACGAGAGGAAACAGGAATTCAGAACATTTTTACAGCTTTAAAAACAAAATATCCTGAATCTGAAAGACTCATTAACGATATTAAATCACCAAACAGCAGATTATAAAAATATTTAAATGAGATTAAAACCTAAAATCCATTAAAGCACTAAAGGAAAACTGGTGCGCTGGCCTGAAATCATCTGGAATAATCACAGCTGCTTTCTGAAAATGGGAGCAGATAATCCTCTTTGTGCTTTCAGCCAGTTTAACCTTTCCTGCTGCTTCACAGATTTAAGTCCCACTAATTACCCGCTATGATCATTTAGGACGCCGCGGCGGTGATACCTCATTAGAAAACTCTCAACTGCTGAGTTTTTAATGCGGTCACTGTAAACGTGTCTGTTATCTCCCCACGAACTGTCGGATTTCTCAATTCAAATCATTATTCATTTGAATTTACTGCAAAAATTAATCAGAAAAAACCCCAGAAAATACCTGTGCAGTTCATTTAAATCATTTAGAGGAAAAAGGAAAATATTTCAGGTTTTACAGCCAAAAAAACTGAATTTTTGTGCATTATTATTGCCTAAAATCGGTGTGAGTTTCCAGCATTGGCCTTATTTTAATTTATTTTCAGTTTTTTATTTTTACATTTAATTGTGTGGTTTAAAAAGATATTAATAAAGAAATAAAAATTAAAAGTAGAGTCCAATCAGGATTTTACATTTATATTACAAATGATTTTTTAAATAAATGTTATAAATAAAGTATAAATGTGTTAAATTTAACCTCCGTTTGTTACTGAAGTGAAATTCAAAGTAAAATCCGAGAGAATAATTTTTTTTAAATCAAGTAAAGCAACAGGAAACATTTCCTTTAATAAGAAACGTTTACGGGCAAACACATGTTTTTATCTTGTGCTCAGCGCGTGCCATGATTTTATTTTAATACATTCACTTCAATAAAAACGGAAAATAAATTATTTTTTATTTTTCCTGCTTCAAACTAAATTCAAAAGATTATTTTAATAGAAGCTCTTCATCTAAACTCTCTCGCCTCGGACCGGGAGTTGGCGGCGGCAGCGGCCGGCAGAGTGTGACAGGAGGAATGCAGAGTTCTCGGTGCTGTTCGGCAGCGTGAAGCCGCCGTTGTGTCTCCGCGGGAGCTGCAGGTGCCTCCGGCCCCGGAGCTGCTGAAGCTCCGCGGGACAACGGCGGGTCACCGGGAGCCCACGGACCCTTCCGCGTCATCACGGAGCCGCCGACCGGGGCCGGAGCCCAGCTCGTCCCGGGACATCACGGGGAGGGAGGGGGGGAGGCGGGGGTGTCCGCTCCGTAAGTACCGGCAGGAGCGCGCGGACACGGACGCGGAGCTACTTTCTGCGCGCTTTGACAAGTTTACTCTTCTGAGCGGAGAGAGGCTCCGACACCGCGGGAGGAGCAGATAAGAGCAGAGAGAGGAGCAGAGGGGAGCGGGGGTGTCTGGCGGGAGGAAAGGAGAAAGAGAAGAAGAAGGAGGAGAGCAGCTCGTGCCAACTCACCATCCACCACGTCCTGGCTGAGATGTCGTAGCACAGCTGCCATTTGATGGATCCTTCCGAGCTTTTCCCCGCCATCACGCTGTCCGCGAGCCTCATCTGAGAGCGCGCTCACCGGACATGAGACACCTCACCGAGAAAACATTTGCTCTGGCATGTTGGGCAACATGTAGCCGCAGCACATGGAATCATGGGAAAAAAAAGCGCCCTGACAATGAACCAATCTCCTGCAGACCCCGTGGCAAGGTGAGCGGCAGTCATCTGCTGCGAAGAAAACACACCCCCTACACACACACACACTGCATACACACACTCACTGCACAAACACACACACAGTCACTGCATATACACACGCACACACCCTACACACACACTCACACACGCGCGCGTGCGAGCGCAGGAATGACGAGCCTTTTTACGCATCGTCGCGCGCCTCGGGTCGCTTCTCCCTTTCTTCCTCCTCCGGTTTAATTAGGGCTTCTTCTTCATCATCATGATCAGGAGCAGAGGAAGAGGAGGCGAGCTGAACTCTGTAAACTTCTTCTTCGTGGTCACTTTAAAGGCAGGTAGGGGGGAGGCAGGGAGGGAGGGGGCACATGGAACTGCTTATCATGCTTTGTTTTGTTTTCATCCTCTGTGAGCCCTCCACCTACTCTTCCTCCACCTCCTGCTCCTGCAGCTGAGCCTTGTGTGTTTTGGCATAAATACCTCCAGACCGAGGGGCCGTGCGCGACTGGACCCCGGACAGAGCGCACCTCTCCCGGCCGCCGCTTCATCATCCCGAGCTCCATCAGTAAGTCTGCTCCACCTTCATGCACCTCACCTGTGGGCAGGAGACAGCAGGAGGCTCAGGCTGAGGCTCAGCCTCACTTTAAGCCTAAAAATGAACAGACAGAGAGGGTTTAACCTCCTAACTTTAACTCCGGACTTAAACTTGAGACTGAAATCAGCCAGACGGGTTTTTATGTTTATTATTCATGTAAAAATGATTTCAGCAGACAGACACATACACCACTTTAGTCTTTAATTAAACTTTCATATTTTTATTTAGGAGGCTACAGCCATTAATAAAGGAGCTGCTTCATATTTCATTTATTTTCAGATGAGACAGAAATCACGGGAACATTTCTGTAAATTATTATTTATTTTTGATTTCAGCCTAATTCAAATTTATTCTGATTTATTTTAGTGTGAGTGTAAACAGATCTGAAAAATAATCTGACAGGACAGTTTATGTTGTAGCCATGCTTTACACCATACCTAAACTCAAAGAGTAGAATTATATTCTTTTTATAGCACTGTATATTTATTAAAAAAAAGAAATATGTATTTTATATTTCGTGGCTGTGGAGATTTTAATGCCAAAGCACTTCCTGTTTGTTATTATTTCACATTTATAGAAAGAGAAAAATTAAGCTAAATCAATAAGAAGCATTGATAAATATTTTTCCTCATCATAAATCATAACTTTTAATTATATATATGTATAATGACACAGTACAGGAAGGAATTATGTAGAAAATAATGCAGGTAGAAACGATACCGTGTCTTTAATTATTCCATTTTAATAATAAAGGCAGGTGATGAGGGGCAGGTGGCATATATTTCTGTTGTCTACTCACTGTGTGTTTGAATATTACCTTCATTATTTTATATTTCTCTTTGTGTAGAAATGCAGGTAATTAAACTCTGGAATCTTCCTCTCGTGTTCTTCGTACACATCTCTGTTTTTATTTCCTCTCAGGACGGCCAGAGCAGCGGTGGCATTCCGTCACATGTGCTCCAGCCTAAGAGACCCTCGCTCTGTGTGTGTGTGTGGGGGGGCTGAGCGGGAGGTGTGGGGGGGGTCTGTGAAGCTCAGGTTCCTAATCAGACGGGGAATACCTGAACCAGAGCAGAGCCGCCATCAAACAGTTCACCCATTGTGGCGGCCAAACGGAGGAATGCGATTCGGCCGGAGATACGTGTGGGGGGGGGGTAACCTACGCCAGGCCGGCAGGAGGGGGTCTCTGAAAAGTTTGGAAAGAAATGAGAATAAATTTGGAGAGCCCTGCAGTGAAAGGTTAAATTGAGTCGGGCTTATGGAGTGTGCTCAGGTGCACGTTAGCGTCTGTGGTGCTGCTTGGGATCATTCAGGACGCGGCGTTCACCAGGAATACGAGGAAACAGCTCCGTCTTCCTGCTTACACACTTTGTGACTCCAGCCACGAGCATTCGACAGATGCCGAGCGGGACTGTTTTCAAAGGCCGGCCCTGGCGTTAGCATCGCTCCGCTTTTTTCACTCAGAAACTTTCTGCAAACACAATTTTCAGTTCCCGACAACTCAGCCGCCTGTCAGGATTTATCAGGAATGTTCCCGTCAGATGATTTAATAATCGGTCAGAAATACTTCCTGTGATTTCAAGGAGCTGCATGAACTCGTTAGTCAGGCTCCTTTTAATCAAATCATGTCGTCGAAATCTGCAGACCTGTGTGTAACACTGCAAACACACACACACACTGTCAGGCTGGTCTGGAGTGCGACTAACCTGAGTAGTTCCAGCACCTACAGTCGTGGTTTCTTCCTCGGTGGCGTCCACACAGCAGTGTAGGTCGTGGTTACATGTGGCTTTGGTCGATTAGTTATTTTCCAGTTTATTCTAACAAAACCGACACACAACCGCTCGTCATTCACATGAAAATGAACAGTTGGCAGCACTCCCTTCTGCTTACGTCTGATTCGCCAGTCCGTAACCTAAATTCGTAGAGAGAGCAGGACGCCGCCGCCTGACAGGCAAGGCCTGCCGGGATAGGCAGATTCCCTGAGACCGTTCACCATTAATAGAATAACCTGACTATTATGGGCAGGGACCTTTAAACACTTCCCTTGTTTTTCCTGATGAGGTTTATTTTTGAGAGCCAAACGTCACAAAGCTCTTAACTGAGACAACAGGAAGCAGGAAACATAAAACGCTTTTAAATACTAGCTTTTAGGCCCCATTCCTGTAGTAACAGAGACCCTTCATGTATAACCTGTTGTGAAAAATACATTTATGCTCACTGCATTTCTACAGTATCCCTTACAATTGTTAAATGTTGATTATAATGATGACCTATCCAGTTTGTGCCTCCCCGTGATAGCTGGGATGTCAGTTTTAATTTTAAGTATGCTGTCTGCTACACGAACGGACCCGTCTCAGCTCTAATCCACCTGGACTTCATGATTAAAGGTACATTTAAAGTTTTCTCCTGTAAATTAAACCTGTTTTAGCTGCTGATGTAAAATAAGTGAAAAGTCTCACAGCAAGCAGTGAAATACTCACCAAACTGTCCCTGAAGTCCACTCCAGGTATGAGGAGGAGGAGGTGTTTTACCTATAAGTTCCAGTTTGAACCAGAAATAGGTTCAGTGCTTGGAGACATTTCCAGGTCCTCTGTGTTTCGGTTTGGGCGACTCGCTCGGCTTAATGAAAACATCGTGGACCGAGTGAAACATTTTCACCACACGTTTCAAAGCTTCATTTTTCTTGGTCTCTTACCGCTGAGTCCATGAGAGACGTCCTTTCACGTTTCAAAGTCATGCTGTCACGAAAAACCACCATTAAAGAAAAACCTTATGTTTTTCAGTTGTGGAATAATTTACCACAAGTTCACCTTTAAATTTTGGATAACTTAATCATAACCTATTTACACATACTGAAACAAATCATGAATGTATTAATGTGTTAATGTACATTTAACTTAAACTATATTAGCCTAATCTTTTGCTTTTTTAGCATCATTTGAACAGTTAGCTAACATTCACATTCAAGCTAAACTCTACAATTTATTTCAGAAAAACTGCACACATGACAATTTCACATGTTCAATATGTAAGCTGAATAAAAACCTACACAAAAATAAAAACTGAATATAAACTAAATTCAACTTTTTCTTCAAAACTAAAAGTAAATTGAAAAAAAACTTTAGCTGGTAAAATAAAATATTGATCAATATTAATATAAAACCGAATATACTAATTTTAACTTATATTAATACTGGTCACATTACCTCTACACCTGTGAGCTGCTTAAACCAAATATATCTCTTACCGTCACCATCATAGCATACGCATGTCTCTAACTCCTCATAGAAGTGTTCATTAAGCTGGAGGAAATTTACTATATGAACTACTCAGGATATATGTATATCCTTTGGGAATAATTCTTAAAACAAACAAAAACACTTAAATCTTTACAAGAATTTACATATTCATATATTTAGTAGCTGATGTCACACGAATGACGAAATTACGTATCCGTTATTTGGAAATAAACATTTACTATGGGTGGGTTTTTTTCTAGTATTTATAGCAATAATGTGCTATTGTACGTTTCAGGAAATTACACATTAAATCTGAGCAACATTTATTTTTTGTTATTAAATAAAATTATGCAAGTCTATTTTAAATGTTAGGGGTTCATTAAAAAAAAAATGCATTCATTACTGTGTTCTTTAACCTATAATCAAGTGCCTAATGTTATTATTGTTATGAATATGAATGGTGCTACATACATATAAATAACACTAAAATTGATTGAAACAAGCCCCCCCCCCCAAAAAAAAAAAAAATTCAATATTAAATATAAATGTTAAAAAGTGACTTTTGTTGTAAATTTTCTTTTCAAAAATTATGAAAAACTGTTTACTTTTTACTTTGTGACAAAGTTCAGATTTTAATGCAGAAATGATGTCTGGTCAGTGGGTCTAAAAAAATAAACATCTGTCAGTGCAGCAGGCTCCAAACTGTGAGACTGTCTGAATATTAATACCTCCTCACCGCAGGCAGCTGGCTGTAAGCAGGAAGTGATGATGTTGTGTGTGAAGACCTGATTGGATGTCAATAAAATTGTGAAGTTTTCTTCTGTGTGGTCCTTTCGTTTGTAAGATGAGTGGGACCTTCACGCTTTGCGGTACCTGCACACTCTGAAGCAGCTGCCGGGCTTTACCTCAGCTCCCAGCAGGAGGCGCTGTTGTGTTTCTTGGACCTCCTGTCCTCACCTGCAGAGGAAAGTTGGCACATTTGTCCTTTTTCCACCTGATTCTGCCGAGAGTTCTGCTCACCTGCCGCAGGGCAGTAATTTATTCTCTCAGAATAAACACAAAACTCTGACGGTGAAAAACGCATCATGTTCATCTTCATCAATCAGTGGAATCATTTATTCTTGCAGTGCAGAGATTAGATGGATCTGTGTTCATCTACTGAAAACTTGTGTATACATATCTTTTTTTGCCTTTGATTTTGATTTTTTTTTTAGAAGTTTTCTGCAAGCATATTCAAAAGTAATAATTTGGGAGCAAAAATGAAAACCTTTTTAAACTCACACTGGGGACACGCTGATATTAATCAAATAAACACTTACTTAGAAAATATTTTTTTTTCCCACATATTATTAAGAATTCAAACAATGAAGTGTAACTGAATTAAATATAAAGCACATTTATATGTATATGGAACATATTCTTTTACATTCATTTTATTATATTTCCACAGTTGACGCATTAACAAAGCACAGATATTGCGTTTCAAAGGGCAAACGGCTCATTTTTCAATATTTTTCTGGTCTCTGTGAAAAAGCACAGTATAAAAATACACAGAAACAAGTGAAAATGCTGCAAAACCCAAAGCATGAACAACAAGCTTCGGTGTCGACCACAAACTGTCAGCACGACGAGCCGAGAACACATTTCTCCAATTTTTCCACTAAATCCAATAAGTTACCCAAATATATGTGTTTCACTTCCTTCCTCCCCCGAACCGCAGAGACAAAAAGACCTGATTGTCAGCAGCTGTTTTTCCCATTGCCCCCCCATCTCTGCGCGGCACGGTGGCGCCCCCGGGCGTCGCAGTAGGAGCACCCTGCCACCCACCCGTCTGCCCGTCCACCCGGCCGCTGAAGCTCACCGAAGCCAAAGCGTCCATATGAGGACACGCTACCAGGGACATTTCCCCGAGTAGCTCGCCAGCTGTCCCTACAGCGCTCGCCACATCAGCCATATTAAATGACCCTTTGTCTTCTTCCTGCTCCCTGTCTCTCGTGTATTCTCGCGCCTAATCTTCACTGTTTGGCCGGGCAGCACTTGCAGAACATTAGAGGAGCGTTCAAACGGAGCATTTGACAAAAGCCAGGAAGCCTGAGCTCCAAACAACAGTGTTTGTTTTCATGCCTTTCCCCCTCGTCCTGATTGCTGTCAGATGCCTTTGTGTTCCAGGTGGCTGAGGCTGCAGAGGGAAAACCACATGCAGAAACAAACACCACACATCCTCCTTTATTCCCGCTGCTGTCAGCGCGCACATTCAGTACACCACCAAGGGTAAAAGAACCACATGGCCATGGAATCCACAACAGGAACTGATTACTGTCTCCGGGCCGCTGACGAATCAGCACCAGCTGAACGTGAATGAGCTCACTGGTTGTATTTAACCTGTGTTTCTCTCTGGGTTCACCTCCGATAAAGTTCAGTGCTGCTGCTCACAGAAAAACATTTATGATTTCCTGATCCTGACAGAGATCAGCAGGAGATCCTCCACAGGTCCAGAGGTGTGGTGGTCTCATATAACTGATGCTTGGGTAGCAGGCTCCTTAAAAGTACTGAAAGCTGAGGTGTGGACTGTAAAGTGTACTATAAACAGTGTCAGATCTGTTTATTTGCCTGCAAAAAAATCAGAAAAATCTAGCTTGATCTGAAAAAAAAAAAAATGCCACAAATTTGTCCTGGGAAATCACGTGGTCCAGTTGAAAGCCTTAAGAGGTGAAATCTCAGAGAGAGTATCATATTTCAATCAAGTGTACAAACTAATTTACTAACCTTTGCAACATGCAATTTACTACTAATTGCGCTGATAGGAGAAAAAAAAGCGTGCCTTATTTTTTGTGCAATATCGGAATGAAACAAATGGCAAACTGCAGAACTTTTGTAAATCGCCGGTGAAACTAACCACACTTATGAGCGCTATCATTTCCTGGTAAAACTGCTTTACCCGCGCTGTTGTCGGATTGCTCGAACTAGTCTAGGTCATCTTCATGAACAGTCTCAGACCATATCACAAATCAAATATCAAAACAGTGATTTGCAATACGGGAATATGAACCATATTAAATAAATAATAACAACTAAACATATTGTTTTCATCTGGTCACATAATAATCATATGAAACTATTTATCTTGATCTGCTGCATTTTTGAATATGACGTTAACAATTACAACTACATTCTTCACTTTCACATCATTTCCTTTCATGCTCGACAGGTCTCAGCAGATGTCCGTCCCTTCCTGAGCCTGGTTATGCTGGAGGTTTCTTCATGTTAAAAGGAAGTTTTTCCTTCCCACCGTCGTCAACTGCTTGCTCACAGGGGTTGTCTGATTATTGTAAAATAATTTCTGCAGAATCTGGTCAACATAATGGAAAAAGTAAACTGTGGACACAAAGCTGGAAGAACTCCTCATCAATCTGTTGCTCGTGACTAATTGTTATTAACCAGGCCTTCCACTCCTTCAGGAAGTCATTTTCCAGAACATTTCCAATGACAGACAGATGCTATGAACATATGTGTTAATCTGTAATTAGACAACGAGATCGAGACCTGGAAAATGTTTTCTGTCACATGTTGAAAAGTCGGTTCTCTTTAGTTCCCTAAAATAAATCAAAGCAAATAATCACACTGTGATTTTTTAGGACTCTCAGCTAATGGCTGTAAAAAGGGATCGTGAGTACAAACTGCTGGGATGGATCTGAAATACTGAATGCATTACACTGAGAGGGGTGCTGGCACAGTTCGGTCTGTTGCTCTTTTACCTCCTACAAAGCAGCGCAGAAACCACTGCCAGAGAGATGAAAGTGGAGGTGATGTGAATCCGGAATAAGGCTGAAACAAATAGAGGATAAACTAACAGGACCGGAAAGCAAGAAGCATTTAACCACAGAACTACAGCAGATCAAATAAAAAAATAAAGAATAAAATCTCTCAAGTACGAAAAGATTTAAGTCACTACACCAAGCATCACACACAATAACTCCTGAAACAACATGACATCTGAAACCAAACTGTGGATAAATTCTGTAAAAACAAGACGAAAATTCACTGATGCGACTGTACAGTTTTAAAAAATCTGTCTTGTCCAAATAATTTGGAGGAATACTTGGAAGCAATTTAGTGGCCATCATGTAAATCTAAATATTTTTTGAGCTGATTGTTCTAATGTACGTGTCCTGAAGTCACCGCGGAGGCAGTAACGAGGACCTGATGGACGCGTGCTCTGACGATTAGAAACATACTGCATCTCGTTTACGGAGCACGAGAAACAAATGAGCACAATAATGACTTCATTGTTCCGCAGCAGAGAAACAGACGCTGAAGCACTCGCACACAAACTACCTGACGTGCTGCTTCCCATCGGCCTCCACACGAAGAACATCGGCGCTCTCATGTTTACTCGCAGGACATCTGAACGTCAGCACGTTACCGTTACACCGCCATCGCCTCAATATAACCGCCACCCACCCGCGTGGTTTCATTTGTCTGAGCTCGTTTGTTTCTCGTCTGATTCTTTTTGTAACTTTTACATGAGTTTGCTTCATGAATCTGCGTCCGTGTCAAACAGCATTACTGTTGTTATTTTGCCGCTGCTGAGCACAAACAGCCCTCCAAACGCTCTACAGCACACCTGTCAGTTTTCCATCTGTTCCGAAACACGAATATTTAGATCACCTCTCAGGATTAGGAAAACAAAGATGTGTGAACAGACTGCAAGTTTGGGGCACTTCAGCAGTCCTTAAACATTTCAGTCAGCAAACCCAGAGAAACATGTCGGAGAGTTTAGCTCTGTGCTGCGAGGAGAAAGTTGTTCTTACTCTGGAAGACAAGTGTGATACCTCCTGGTCATGTGGCCTCTGTTACACCTCACAGGGCTCCTGTCCTTATGAAGGTAACATAAACACAGATGATGGTGGCTGACAGTTTCCGAAGCCAACAGTAAAGAATGTGAAGCTGTCTGGAGAGCAGATGGCTGCCCTTCCCTGAGCTGGAGGTTTCTTCCAGTAAACGGTGAGTTTTTCCTTCCCGCTGTCATCAAGTGCTTGCTCATAGGGTGTCGTCTGATTGTCGGGGTAATCTCTCTATCATTATAGGGTCCTTATCTTACAATATAAAACGTATTGAGGTGATTGTGTTGTGATTTGTTACTATTTAAATAAAGTTGAGCTGAATTGAAATTGAACGAGTACGTGTGTGAGGGGTGTTGGTTTGTTCTCTGTGGTGTGCCCAAGAAGACTGTTGATGCCACAGCTGCAGTCAGCTGAGAGCCACCTTAGACAGACAACCACTCAAAATCAGCTCAGTCCTATACCATTTCTATTCATGGTTGCACTGCGTCCTGAAGCAAACTAGTCCAGTACATGGTTTGTGAACACAACAGTTGTTGTGGTGGGCCTAGATTTCATGCATTACGTCTCAATAATAATAATAAAATGCTGCAGCGTATCACTCCTCAGTCAGAGATTCAAACAACAATGTGGAGACTTTTCTCACAAAATAGGCGGTGTAACCACATCTCCACCCAGCTGGTAAGGTATGAAGCTACAGCCATCTTTCACATCTTCCGTCATTTATTTTTATTTGTGGGGGGCGGGGTCGTGCCAAGACTTTATTACTTTAATTACATTTTCTTCACTTTCACACCAATGTGCTGACAGTCTGACAGTGTTAATAAATATTCTTCTAATTTAAATAATAACACAATAAGCACGTTTTTCAAAATAAAGTTCCTTTGATAACAAAGAGAAGGTGTGAAGTGATTATGGTGATGTAGACGGTTCCCAAAAATAAATGAAATCTGTTCTTGTAGTAAAATGTACATCAGAACAAATGTTTTAGTTCCTGTTTCTGAGTGAACATGGATGCAGGTTAATGTATTCTGCTGGAAAGCCTCCACACAGCAGAGCTGCCACCTCCACTGTACAACAGCTGCTGCTCTTCAGCCCGAGTGTGTGTGTGTGCATGCGTTAGCCATGAGCACCATCTGCCTCTCCATCACTCAGAGCCAAGACGTTTGGTCAAAGCGCTCGGCAGCGAGCTTGGACGTGGTTGTGAGGCTGGGCGCTCGTCCTGCTCACCGTGTTTGCAGGTTGTTCTTTTCTGCCCGTTATCAGCTCACGGGTCACCTGAGCGCCGCCTGATGACATGCTCTCCCGGTGGAGATAATCACGGCTGTGAAGGATTGTTGTGCATGTAAAGTGTGTTGTGCATGTAAAAGCTTCAGTTACGGAGGAAGGGCAGACCTGTTATGTGCACAGTATGTCTGAGCTGAATGAAGATTAATGTTTATTTCAGGAGGCTTTATTTCAACATTCACTTGTCTGATGTGCTGTTATGGGAACCTCTGAACCTCCCTTTGCATCCCATATGAAACTATGTAAGACTTTAACCTATTTTTACACTCAAAGGAGATCTGTTCTGGTTCTTCTGCTGTTCCAGTGATTGATGTTCACTTTAAATGCATCCACAGTTTCTAATAACGAGGCCAGTGCATGTGCAGTAAACCTCAGGGTGCTCCTAACACTCAGTTTGACCAGTTTTTTGCTACTGTTGGATCTGCATGATGTCATAACGGGATGAAAAAAGTTGGCAGATTTTTCAGTGTGAGATGAAAAAGTCTTAAAATGGCACCAAAGTAAACTAACTGGGGATATAAACAGGCTTTACGTTTGCTGCAGTAGAAAGAAAGTGTGTCATGACGAGAGTCCAGTTTTCAACTGCTGATGTGGCTGTGTGGGCTTTCCCCTTTGAGGCCGTAGTGTTGACTCAATGAGCTGCAGGATAAATGGGTCACGGGGAGAAGTTACGTCCTGTTTTCAGGTGTTGCTGTTATTTTGTCCACCCCCGGTCTGTGTAAATGTCACGGGCCGCCTGACAAAGCTGCTCAGAAACAAACAGCTTCATGCAGATTGATGAGGAGATTTCTGCGTGTCCTCTTCAGATGGCTCCACGCCGCGTCCTTGAAGGCTATTTATACCCCACGACCTTTCGCCGTGTCTTAATGGATTATCAGAAGGCACTCATCAGTTCTGCAGGGTGAGGCCTGACGGTCACGTTGGCACCCAACATGAAAGTTTTGGAGTGATTTTTTCCTGACAAAAACACACAGAGGCCGTGCACCTCCCTCCACAGAGGCCCTGAAGACAGCAGAGCGGCAGCCAAATGACGCGAGGCGGCGTAGGATGCCAAAAGAGCCACGCTTCCTCCCCTAAAACAAGACATTGTGCAGTTTGTGTTGGCATGCGAGCAGACAGGCGGGGCTGGTAGCCAGAGCGTCCCCGGCTGTGCTGATGTCCATCTTGGCACATCACAGTCGATCAGAGAGAGCGGCGGTGAGTGTCAGCCAAACTCGTCATCCTCATGTCCTCTGACAGCCAGGATCCTCCCACCCCTGACAAGCCCCCCAGACCTCCCTCCTCCACCTCGGCCCCAAACACCACTGCGCACCAACGGCATGTTTCAGACAGGAGGCCTCGAGTTTACAGTTGGAAAAATAAGACAGGAAAAACAGCCGCTGCTGAGAATATGAGTGCTAACAGAAAAAAAAACTATATTTTTATCACACATAATTATATTAATATTATATCATCATATTTATGGAAGCCGATTGGTCGCTGCTGTGCATCAGGGTGATGCATGTGTGCAGCCGACACGCTGCTCAGGGGGAGCTGGCTGCTGTCTAAAGAGGCAGACGTCTCAGTGCAATAAAAATCATTCATCAACCTACTAATCTGAGCCTGCTGCCAGAGATTTCTTCCTGTGAAAAGGGAGTTTTTCCTTCCCACTGTCGCCGAGTGCTTGCTCAAAGGGGAGGTCTAATTGTTGGGTTTCTCAGTATTATTGTAGGGTCTTTACCTTACAATATAAAGCACCTGGAGCCAACTGTTGTTGTGATTTGGTGCTATATAAATAAAACTGAATGAAATAAATCTAATATTTTTCAGCTTCATCTTTTCAGACTGATGTTGCTCCACAGAACATGCTTTTCTTGAGATACCAGCACAGTCAGTGGTTCCTTGTTATTAATCTCTGGCTCTCTTCCACAGCATGTCTTTTATACCGTCTTCCTACTCCCACTCCAACCGGTCGCGGCAGATGGCCGCTCCTCCCTGAGCCTGGTTCTGCCGGAGGTTTCTTCCTGTAAAAGAGAGTTTTTCCTTCCCACTGTCATCAAAGTGCTTGCTCATAGGGGGTCATATGATTGTTGGGTTTTTCTCTGTATGTATTATTGTAGGGTCTACCTTACACTATAAAGCACCTTGAGGAGACTGATGTTGTGATTTGGTGCTGTATAAATAAAACTGAATGAAATAAATGATATATTTCTCAGACTAATGTCGCTCCAGAGAACATGCTTTTCTTGAGATACCAGCATGGTCAGTGCATTCCTTTAATAATTACTGGTTTATGTGCAGAGGACATGCTTCACATATTGAGCAGATGCTACACAGTGTGGGGGTCTTTAAAGGACAGCACAGGCTTCGTTCCAGTATTTTAAACATATCTGGTCTGAGGCAGGAGATCAAATAAAGAATAAAACTGAAACCAAGCAAGCTCAGAGGTTTCATTTCCGTTCGATAATAAAGTTCCTGCTACCTGAAGCACATTTCCAGCCGTTGGCACTAGAACCAAACCAAAGCTCTTTGACTTATAGATGACGGGTCAATGAGAACTGAATTTAACTGCTTTTCTCTCCAATCATTTTTTGTGGTATGCTTTGGTTCTTGATGGTCAGTGCTGCTGGTTGCATGAATTTTGCTCTGCTATAATTGCAGGTTAGTGTCTTGATATTCTGGCAGCCTTTTTAGACCACTAACCCTGGTTCAAGTCAAGTCTTACTGGTGAAAAACACCAAAGCTCTCCTTAACTTCCTCACGTTTTTAGATTGAACATGAAGTAATTCTAAAAGCCAGCATGTCGAAGGTTTGCATCTTTATTTCAGTGCTAACTGAAATATGATCATACTCATGGAGACTGATGCTGCTTTTCACACAGAGAGCATGAGACATCACTTAAATTGGCCATCGCTCAGTTCGGATTTGGCTCTTTGAGGTTCTTCCCCCCTCAGGCTGCGAGGCGGCGGCTGGCAGCAGCTCATATCCTGGCAGCGCTGCAGGGTTTCTCCAGCCAGAGCAACACAACAAACACTTCTCCAGAGCCCGTCTGCAGAGGCCCAACACAGCAAGATGTTCAGAGTCTTAGCGGTAAACTGGGCCAGTTTAGGAACATGTGCAGCCAAAATGATGTGATGATTTCAGTCTGTGCTAACAGAAACACAACCTTCATCATCAAGACCGAAGAACAGCACCATCCAGGCTTCCTGAAGTGGACTGAACCATCAGAGAGGTTTCCCCTGTGCATGAACACTCATTACATAAAAACTGAAAGATTCAAATCACATATGAACTACAGAATTTAACGTCTGCAGCCTCCAGCTTCAGGAAAACCTCTACAGCAAATAACCACACACTCGCTCCGCTTCTTAAAGATGGGTGAACCAGGAGGATCTGTGAGAGCCTTTGAGACTCTTACCTGCTGACCTGAAGGAATAACAAAGCACAGATAGTTCATGCTGCAGGGTTGAATCCTTTCATTAATGCAGCAGATGCCAATCACTTCTTCTCTCAGAACCTGCCCGACCCAGCTTACCATGCAAAGACTCCTGGTTTCATCTCAGCACATCATCCTGGTACAAATAACAAAATGCTATAGAGCTACTCGCCACACTACGTTAAACATGTACAGCTAGCTAGTGTAGGCTTCAGTTAACGTGTATGATGTAATCGGCATTAATGACGAGGTTATCTGTATATTAATGACATGTCCGCGGTGACGATTGTTAACAGGCTGATTTTTTACTTTCACAAACAGGTTTTGTCTTTGTGACCGACAGAGACCTCACCTGTAAGACATCAATAAGGTTAATGGTGGAGAAAAAAGTGCATCCTATTGATTGATGCTGACTGGTTAAACTAAAAAAAGAACAGCATCCTGTCCTCAAATAACATAAAATTGACCGTATATACATCGAGCGTCTCAAATGTTTGTTGTAAGATCAGATCTTAAATGAGCTGATCAGTGCTCTGGCTACAGGCTAAAAAAATTTCAGTGAATTTTGTGGGAGAAAACGGTTTCTTTAACCTCAGCTTTGTACATCATTGAGCTGCTGTTCTGCAGAAACTTCCGAGCGAACCTTTCCTGGTTATCAGAGGAGAGCAATCTGCACAGGAATGTCTGCTTTACTGTATCGAGAGCGGAAGACTTTCTATCTGCTGTAACGAGGAGGCCGCTGGTTTAAAATGCTGTTTTTGGGATGTGTGTGTGTGTGTGTGTGTGTGTGTGTGTGTGTGTGTTGGGGGTTTGGGTGAAAGCTGAATCTAAGATTTCCTCTTCTCAGTATAATGCCTCTTTTGTTGTGACTGCAGATTAGACGCTGGAACTGAAGTTCACAGAGTAGCTGCTCTCCCCTGAGTGGACGGCCTGAAAGCTCACTTTTATTCCTTCTACCTTTGAAACTCTCCTCCTGCTTCGGCGGCCGGCCCGGGCCAGGACGCTTTCATCTGCTGATTTGGTTGAAGCGGGCGACTCGCACTCCATCGCCTGAATTAGCCCGTCCATCCCGACGACAATAAGGCCGAATCTTCTTTGATATACGATCGGCTGCTTGTCGTGATAGGAAATCTTCAGCGGGCATTTGTGTAAAATAAGCTGTCTGCTCTTCTTGGTCTCTCTTAAAGACCCATACTCAGAGTTTTTCAGCTGCCTTTAAAACCAGCATCCAGGCCTGGGTTATGTGGGAGTTTATTTCTAGTGTATTTGGACTGATTTAGATCTCAAGCTCCATTTCACACACCATTAGCGTCTAATTTTTGAATATGCAGGACAGCACCGACACAAAACCACCAAACGCTTGATTTATTCTCCACATATTTTTGTCTCTGTCTGACAGCTGATCCTGTTACACAGAATACTTCACCTTTGACCTCCAGCTTCACTCGGACATTTGGCGATACGGATTCCAGGAGAGGTTTTTGGAGCTGCCATGTGAAATTTAATCAAGTTCAGTTTTATTTACATAAGCACTCAGCAACAGTGGGAAGGAAAAACTATGTAGGAGAAGCAGGTTCATGGAGGGGCAGCCATCTGCCATAACTGGTTGGAGGTGAGTGGAGGAAGAGAGCCAGAAACTGGATGAGACTGGGGGCTTGGTCCTGATTGGTTGAACTCAGAAAAATACCACTGAAAAAAACAACAATAACAACCAACCAGCAGATTTGTGTGTGGCTGCACCTTTCCCTGCATGTTAAATCTCTCTTTCCCCACCTTTCCTCTCTGTAGACCTAGCTGTCACCGTTTGTTGTATTTAGCAAGCATAGACTATAAATAAAGATGGCATATCTTCCAGGTCTGCAAAGTGAAGCCAGAGCTGAAGAGGATTTAACCTGCATCCATTCTAATGTCCAACAGGAGGCGACTCTTCTGATTGTAAAAAGAAGTCTTTGAGGAAATGGTCCTCCTGC
This sequence comes from Etia nguti, assembly GCA_015106755.1. Taxonomy (NCBI): domain Eukaryota; kingdom Metazoa; phylum Chordata; class Actinopteri; order Cichliformes; family Cichlidae; genus Etia; species Etia nguti. Next base: position 2,609 of record VUQG01019875.1, on the reverse strand, counting down.
TCACCTGTTCTGACCTCACTGATCACTTTCCCGATGAGCTTTGAGTCAGAAAGCAGTGCGGGATTTAGGGTGGGGCTACAAAGGTTCACACATGAGCGTGTAGTGTGAGATCCACTCTGATTTGTCACATCCAGTTTTAAAAACCTAGACAGTGACCAGCAAATGTTCCACCTAGGAGCGTGTGGGGGTGACTGGAAACAAAACACTGAATCTTATAAATGTGAAGTTACTCAGATGATCATTGCTGCCACGCTCGCAGTGCACAGGTCATATAAACTGAAAGTTGGCCACAGCTGAAACAGATGTGCACTCCATGAGTGGCCATGTCATATTAAAGAGGATCAGGAAGGCAGCGCGGAAAGATTGGGCCTCTAAAGAGATGAAATGTTGTATTTGAATCAAGCTGAGCTGTAATGATGAACACTTCTATCTTCAGCTCGTTATATCATGCTACAGAAACAAACACAGACTGAGGAACGTGGGATCATGTCTACAGCTCCTGCCGACAGCTAATCCTGCCATCACGGAAACAATCGAACAATCGTCTCACTACAGACTCGTGTCTCTGGTGTTCCCTGAGCTCAGACACTATCTGTCTACCTGACAAGGTCCTCATCATGTTCTCCTGTTAATACTATTAATTTTTTAATATTTTATTTTTGGCCTTTACTACAAAGCACAGTGAAGACTGACAGGAAAGAAGGGGGGAGAGCGGGCAAGACATTCGGCAAAAGGTCCGTGGGTCGGAGTCGAACCCGGGCTGGCTGTTCTCTGCCGAACAGCATGTGGTCGCCTGCTCATGCCCCTGAGCTTAATTGGCACCCCAGTTATTATTTAAAAAAAGGAAAATCCATGTTTCTAAAGCTCCGGTGTCAATTTCTGTTTCAGGTCACCGGTGAGGGGCTAGGTGTTACCTTCATGAAGCTTTAAACACATGGAGTCCAGCCCATAAGGGACTTATGCTTAAATACCTAAAAGTTCATTTGGAAGTGTTTTAAAGTTAATCATTCGTGTTAAAACAGTAGCTGTAAAAATGATTTTCTACATTTTAATAAAACTGAATACAGCTTTGTTTCCTACCTACCCTGCTGAGCTGCACACTGTCAGTATTGGTTCTTGGTGAACTTCAGACCAATCAGGGAGTTGTTGGTGCGGGATGTGAAGTTGACCTTGTAGAGAACGGCCGTGCAAGATGTGGAGCGAAAGCTGACAGACCGCAACCGTGCAGATGACACCTGTGAAGAGAATACGTGCCTGTTACCATGGCGACTGCAGAGTTTGGGTTAAGGACTTTGTAGATATATGGAGGTAAACACATCTGAGGTTTGTTTTGGACTGTCTCAGGTACACTGTGTTAAACATGCTAATAGTGGATAGCAATGTTAGCATGTGTACCACCTGTAACGGTGTCGGTTACCATGGTAATGTGTTTCAATGTTGTGAGTCAGGAAAAGCTTAAGTGAACTTGACACGAGTTTAAAAGCTTCATTATGGTATTTGAGATTCAGAGATACTGTTTCCTTAGTCATTGGGAGTATTGGTGTCACGAGTGAGTGAGTGAGTGAGTGGTGGGTGTGTCTTCGGGGCTGGGCAGTGTTTTTCCTGGGTCCACCCTGAGGCGGAGCTCGGGCAGCCTTCTTCACCTGTGACCCATCAGCTGCAATCAGGAAGCTGCATTTAAACCCGGCATCGTCATCTCTCCTTCCCAGTCTGTCAGCTGCTAATGGTGGTAACAGGCCGCATACCTCAGTGTTTCTGTCGGGTCAACGTTTTTGCTTTACCAGTTTCTCCTTGTGTTCACAGTTTTGCCACTAGGGGTAGGTTTTGATTATCGATTTTCCGATTAAAATTGATTCTAGCTTGAATAACGTGATATCGATTCATTAAAATTCTGAATCGATTTTTAAATATAAATTTATTTTATATCGTATCAGAATCAGTGAAATGTCGGCTTTCTCACCCGACGGCACGTAGACGGACACGCTGTCGGGGCTGAAAGCAGACAGCTCACTGATTCTGATGCATCGGCAGGTCCGCACTTTGTGTTTACGTCTTTTTTTGTGCTAGATTCTGAAGCTGCAGGTTTTGTCTCTCTCCAACCAAAACTGACTGAACCAGCAGCAAAAGAAGATCCAAACTAAGCTTCACATTTCGCTTCACATAAACATCGTCATGAATTCCCTCTTACTTTTGCTGTTTTGCTTCCACCACAATAAAATCACACTTCATGCACAGCTCTCTCTCTCTCTCTCGGTGTACTTCAAGAACAGTTTCCCATCTCAAAATTTCTGTTTTCTGCATTATTCGCTTGCTTACTACCAGAGATGGGCAGTAACGCGGTAATACGATTACTTTTTCAAGTAACGAGTAAAGTAAGGGATTACTATTGCTTTCTCGTAAGCACGCTGCGTTGCTGCGTTACTGCGTTACTAAACCGTGATTTTGATGTGTGCAGATCAACAATGGATAATATATCGAGTGCGGGAGAGAGTACGACCGTGCAGCGTTTAAAGCGTGGAAGCACTGACCTTACTTTGAGTTTGATTCGTAAAAAGTGACAAAACCATTAGCGTCCGCTGTTCACTGCGTGGGAAGAAAACTTCTTTTTA
>VUQG01019873.1:30003-50449 GCA_015106755.1 Etia nguti | reverse complement strand
GGGAGATGGAAGCATGTAAATATAATAATAACCACTGCAGCCAAAAAGAGTGCCTGACAAGCCCAGTTGTAAGTAAGCTATTAAGACTCGACTGTACACTGTGTTCGTATTTTCCTCCGAAACAATAAGTTCCATTGGAGCAGCCTTTCAACGCCTCTCTCTGTCTCTCGATAGCAAAGTTGACCAAGACAACAAAGTAAAGCTAGTTTTCGGCTACGAGCCCAACACGGAACCCGACGTATTAGCCAGAGGTCCCTTTACTATGGTTCGGAGCCGCGGACCTGTTTTATATACGCGCGGAATAGTTTCCTATACGAGATCGCTGCAAAAAGTGCAGCCTTACCTAATGTCCACCCTACTGTTACTCATTTTATATTAAGATTTAAAAATCTAGTTGGTATTGGTATGGCGAGTAACCTTCAGTAATAGTAATAAATCACACAGCAATAGTACATACTTGTAGTTGTAAAAAGCATGATAATATATTAAATAATCCAAAGTATTCAGAATATGTTACTCTCATAGAGTAGCGTAACAGAATACGTTACAAAATACATTTTATGGCATGTATTCTGTAATTTGTAGTGGGATACAGTTTAAAAGTAACCTTCCCAACACTGGTTTTAATATTACTCTTATTACTCTTTCTGGGTCACAAAATAAACTTTTAAGATATTTTCAGGCGAGAATGTAGCTGTGTAAACTTCAAATATCTGCTCAGTTTATCAAGACCTCACATATTTGCAAAAGTGCTCCGATGTTTTCAGAGACCTCTGTTACCCACCAGCTCGATAGCTAGCCAGAGGTTCAAGGCTCACTAGAGACGGCGAGAACAGTGAACTCCCGGCACATCGTTTTCAAACCGCCCGCGGTCGTTCGCTACTCAGGTTAAACATGATATATAAGTCACTTAGATAACTTAAAAATGTTATTGTTTGGCTTTTTACAGTGTTTTATTTGTGCGTGAGTAAATCGGTTTGGCTGAGATTACAGCTGAATAAACGTCAAACGGAAAACTGATTAAACAGAAGTGTGAGATGATTGAGAATTTATGCCAGTGTCCTGTTATATTTTACATAGCAAGGAGCAGACGGCTGAGTTTATTAAACTCCACCAAGACAGCTGGTGATGCAAATCTGTAGGCTAGACCGCCCAATTTCACAGCCGCTCACTTCTGGCCTACCCGGCCATCGGAAGGTACGGACACGTAGACCGTGAAGGCCGGGTCCTCAGGAGGATGCAGCCTATGAATTTGGACACGGCTACTGAGTTGACTTTTTAATTTAACTAAAAATGAAAACGCACGGAGGGGGCACGGCAATCTGTAACTATAACTATACAAACACATAGAAAAAGAATAACACAAATAAATACAGTATTATTGTATGTCTATTACTGCCTTGATATGTCATGGTCCGGAGAAATGTCTTGGTGTTTGGCGTTTTTCCACACGGGTCCTGCGCCTTGGCACGCCCTTTTGGGCAGGGTCTGCCACTGGCGCCAGCCCAGCCTCACCTGCAAACCATCAGCAGCAATCAGCGGTCCTGCATTTAAGGCCAGAGCGTTGGAGTGGACCGAGGGATATTTTTCGCGCCGGTCCATCGCCACCTGCCCCTATGAGGGCAGCGCAGCCAAAAGGCTGTCAAATTAAAGGCAGGGGAAACCGCACTGTGGCTGAATTTGTCATAGATTTTCACACAGTGGCCCCTGGGACTGCCTGGCCAGACAATGCTTTGCAGGGCATTTTTCTGCAGGCTTTGAATGACAAAATGAAGGATCAGTTAGCCTCACGAGACAAACCGACAACTTTCGAAAATTTAGTTTCCCTTACACTCAGGATGAATAAACGCCAAAGGGAAAATGAGATTGAAAAGAACCACAAGTCCCATAAAACACCCTCTTGCCCACTTCGGGTTCCCATTCCTTTTTCACCATTTTCACCAAAATCGATCTCCACAACACATATCATTTGGTTTGCACTAGGGAGGGGGACGAGTGGAAAACCGCCTTCAGTACTGCTTTAGGCCACTTTGAATACCTGGTAATGCCTTTTGGACTCACTAACGCACCCGCCGTTTTTCAAGCTCTAGTAAACAACGTACTGAGGGATTTTTTGAATGTTTTTGTCTTTGTTTGTCCAGATGATATTTAGATTTTTAGTTCGCATGTTCGCACTGTGTTGCAGCACCTTCTTGATAATCACCTTGTGGCGGGGTGTGGTCTGCGGGACCGTGCAGGGGAGGCGGGCACACCTGCACGGATTCGGCAATCATGCCCCATTAACTTAAATATGGGACTGGGTCCTGACTGGGGGTTGTTGTGGTGAGAAGTGCTGAATAAAGATGGCTCAAATTCAAGCTCTGTGGTCCCGCCGTGCTTTATTCTCACCACACACCTCTATATCAAGGTTGAAAAGTGCGAATTTCACTCTCCCTCTGTCACATTTCTAGGTTACATCCTTGCAAAGGGGTAGGTGAAGACCGACCCAGTGAAAATTTAGGCAGTGGTGGACTGGCTAACCCCACCTCTCGTAAACACCTCCAACGGTTCCTCGGTTTTGCAAATTTTTACTGGAGGTTCATTCACAACTACAGCCAGGTAGCTGCACCCCTAACACGCCTTACCTCCACTAAAATATACCTTCTCTGGTCCTCAGAAGCCAAAGCTGTCTTTGTCAAACTAAAGAAGCTGTTCACATCACCACCTATTCTTGTCCATCCTGACACCAAGCTGCAGTTCACTGTGGAGGTAGATGCATCTGACTCGGGGGTTGGGGGCAGTACTCTCTCAATGCTCCAGTCCACAAGGCAAGCTGCAGCCCTGTGCTTTCTTCTCACGCCAGCTAATCCCAACTGAACAGAACTACGATGGCATTGGTTAGAGGGGGCCGAACAACCTTTTGTCATCTGGACAGATCATAAGAACCTGACATACCTAAGGAGTACTAAACAGCTCAATGCTCACCAGGCTCACTGGTCTTTATTTTTAGGTTGCTCTAACTTCACTATTTTCTATGGTACTTTATGTTCCATAGAAAATAGTTCCATAGAAAAAAGCCTGACGTCCTGTCCTCCTGTCCCATTTTCTGCTGCCACTAACTCAACAAAGCTCAAAAACATTCTCCCCTCTTCATGCACAGTGGGCTCATTAACATGAGACCTTGAGGAAACAATTCAAAAAGCCCTGCCGGACGAACTGGCACCGGACCGCCTGGGCTCACACCGCCTGGTTCAACTGTCATCCTGGGGTGAGCAGGACTATATTGTTCCTCAAGCGCTACTTGTGGTGTGAATCATTGGAAAGGGATGTAAAGGATTATGTGGCAGCATATTCTAGCTGTGGTTGCAGGAAGAGTAACACTCAATGCCCTTTGGGGCTACTGCAGTGTTTACCTACACCTCATCGCGCTTGGTCCTACATAGCACTACACTTTTTTATGGGTGGACCGGTTTTCCAATGCTGTTCACTTCACTCGAGAAATTATCCACTGCCACTGAAACTGCAAAATGACTGACCCATCATGTTTTCAGGCTTCATGGGATCCCTACAAAAATTGTTTCTGACCAGGGCTCCCAGTTAATCTCCCAAGTAGGGAAGACCTTTTGTTCTGCACTCTGAGCCAAGTTATGTCTAAGCTCAGGTTTTCATCTTCAAATCACTGGCCAGTCGGAGAGGGTAAATAAAGAACTGGAGACGGCTCTCCGCTGTGTAATCTTCCAAAACCCCTCCTCCCTGTCCTCACAACTGGCATTGCTGGGATATGCATATAACTCTCTTACCTCCTCTGCTACTGGTTTTTCGCCCTTTGAAGCATTTCTAGGGTACCAGCATCCACTCTTCCCCTCCATAGAAGCCGACCTCACCATGCCAACAGTACAGCAACACCTACAGAGGAGGAGGCAGGTGTGGACCCGGACCAGGGAGGACCTCCTCAAGATGATCAAGAGAAACCAGCATTATGCCCATCGCTGTCGGTCTTCTGCTCCCTCGCAATGACCTTGGACAGAAGGTGTGGCTCTCGGCTAAAGACATTCCCTTGATGTCCTTGACACACAAGCTCGCACCACGCTTTATTGGTCCTTATGAAATTGATTCTGTCATTAATTAGTCATGTCACATAAGCATTGTTATTGTTACTGTATAAAAGCTGTGCTGACAGCATTATGAAAACAGTGAGATGTTCTATAATAGTCACCCTTTAAACAGGTATGGGTCTCTCTTGTTGTTGACAGAAATGAAGTTTTGGTTTCTTTTGCATTCACAGAGGCTTTTTCATTATGAGGAATAATAGTTACAGACCAGAAAACAAAAAGTCGTAGGTGGGGAGAATGAAAACATAAAAGTTCTTTCTGGTTTTAAACGGCTTTCAGCTGAGTGAAAGCAGCTGATTATGGTTAAGAGGTACAAAGAAGGGCAAATTAGTACGATGCTGTAATTGGACTAGAAAAAACAGATAGAAGCAGAAAGTTCTAAGGGTGATCCACTAACAATGCTCCAATTTCTAAACACAAACCTAGTGAGTTCATTTCAGTAATCACCATTTAACAAGAGCAGCCTAAATTGACCGGTTGCAAATAAAGAACAACTAACAACAGAGGCATAGCTTGGTGCCTCTGTTGTGATGGAAACAATATAGTATAAGCCTAGGTTTTATATATGTGTTTTTCTCATGGTAATTCAGACTAGGGAGAGGCCACAGAGGGAAAATCGATTTGTTCTAAGGCAATGGTGAAATCTTTAGTCAGACAGTGAGTGGGGACTTGGTGGATCGGGGCAGATGCTCTGGATGAATCCTGATACATCTGATGGAGGGCAAAACCATGTAATCTGTGTGTAACAGCTATGTAGTGGTGTAGAAAAACACAGAACATTATTTACCATCAGATCCAGAGCGACCCAATAAAGGTACTGCTGTGCCACATGTGCAAAAATACACACCCCTTTTTTCTGAATGCTGTGTGATATTGCAGGTATTTTACTGAAGTCAAAGAAGAAAAAAATCAGATACACACCCAGCTGTGGACAACACTCAGTCTCAATCTGTGAGTCGAATGTCTCTACAAAATCCAGAGTTACAGTAAATGGCATTATTCTAACAAGTTTAACAACAGCCTGAGTTCCAATAAAAGCTGTTTTGACAGATGCTTTCAGTGTTATGTAACAAACACAATATGTAACAGAAAGGAAGAAAAGAACACAGCTCAGAAAAAGGAAAGATATGACCTTGCGCTAAGCTATCGAGGTGAGGACTCGAGTGACGACCTATAGGACAGACCCAAAACTCTGGCAGTCAGCTGTGCCCCTGTGGCGTTAAAGGGATTGTTCAAATAAGAGTGTTGACAGCTATGTCAAGCGCAAATGAGTTAAAAGATGATTTTCTTTCAGTATGAAACAATGGCACACACAGCAGCAAACTGCCTACCGCAAACCTCAGTAAATTACAGCTGTAAGACTGATTTCTCAATTCTCACTTCCCAAATTTTTCTACTCTGAAAGAGAAACTCCTGCAAATGCATATGCAACGAGGCCAGCCACAAAAATAAATGTCTTCATGCCTTTACATTGCTAACCTTTTATTATAGTGCTATTATAAATCCCCCAAAATAGCATTTTAATGCAAACAGATGACAAACTCTGTATTAAGAAGTGACATTATTATGTGTGAATTGTTATAATTTCCTTTTTTCTGTGTATATAGTTGTCAACCTCAACCGTTAAACACAATTACTGAAAACTCAAAAGACAGTTCCCCCAAAGCACAGTGGCAGAGATAGAAATAATATTGAGACAAAGCAATACCTTTTGGAAACAGAGCAAAGCTTAACAAAAAAAAAAGTAGTAAACAAGAAAAGTTTTACAATTCACCTTATAGGTACTTTTTCAATCAGTCTAGTGTTCACACACATTGTTCTGGTTTGGACAGCAGGGTACTGAGGTCTTTAAAAAAAAAGAAACAACAACAGAAAAAAGCATGCTGCACTAACTATACAACGCCCAATGCTCAGGCAATGTATCCCTACAGTATTTTTTTATTCTTTAAAAGTGTTCTGATAGGCCCTTTATTAGATTATTTAACAAACACTATAAATTGGCAGCCAAGGAAGCTGAAATGGCTGTGCTCTTTCGACAGAGGTGAAAGTAGTTATAAAACCATTCTCCAAACCAATATTTCATGCAAATTCTAAAGAAATGTTCAACCTGGAAAGAGCTTTATGGAAGAAAGGTTATACATGCAATTTACAAAGGTCACTATAAAAGATTCATTTTTTGAAACCAATCTATTTTACTGTTTTCTCAATATGATAACCCTGGCTCCTCAGTTTCAACATGTGCATCTGCACCTGTACACAATGTCAGTGATAAATGTGAGCCTTAGGAGAAGCTCTTACAATACAATATACAAAATCGTAACATGCACTATTAATATTTTAGAGATGACTTCAAGTAACTGTTTTTTTTTTCAATGTAGTTGCTAACCTTGTAGATATAATGCATTAATTTAAAACTGCCATAAAACAAAAAGAGTGTTGAGTTTGATATTGTAAGATCACTGGCCTCGTGTTTCTTAAGATGTACTGTTCACACTAAACATGGTTGTCTTGTACTGTGCCCAAGCACAACTGTACTCCCTCCCCCCTTGTCTGCTGGACTGCACTCACACTGTGCTTTATGATCCAGGCCTGAGCACGCATCAATTTGTCTCAGCATCTCAATAAGCTCTCTCCCCATTTCATGCACACACGCTTTTGAAAAGCACTCTTGTGAGCACAATGAGGTTCACAATTTTATGCATTTTGTGGCTTAATTTGGACAGGGTTTTTTTTTTTTTTGGAGCGGCGACGCACTACTCTCTCACATGCCTTACAGATTTATAAATTACTTAATGCATTGACTTTCTCAGAGGCATTTGTTAAAGGAACTTGTATAGCCTAGCGTGAATAAAACCTTGTGTTTAACCTTCCATCATGTCATTGATTCTATAGATCTCCTCCAATTTGTATGTGTGTTAGTTTCCTGTTCATTTCTGGGTTTTGCTTCATGGTTTTTTTGGTAATTGATTTTCCTCTGTGTTTCCTATAACTTTACATTCTGTCTTTGTCTTCCCAACACTGATTCCACCTGTTTTTTGTTTTCTTATTAGATCTCTGTGTATACTTTGGTCTGTCCCTCCTTCAGTTTTTGTCTCTATTTTTCTTGTGCCCCTTTCTGGATTCCTATTTTGTTTTACCAAGTACATGGCATGTTTTATTGCCAGTCAATAAAGCCTCAGCTTTTGTATTAATCCTGGCTCAGTGTTCTGCATTTGAGTCGTAGAATCACAACAAGGATATTAATTCTGAATTATAAGATTTATTATAAAGTTTTAAATAAGTAAAAGCAATTAGCATGTCTTTGAAGATCATTCTTTGTGATCATAGTTTAATCTCCTTGCTAAGCATAAAGAAAATCATTGCTTTTTGTTACAAGTCTCAGAGCCATTAATAAATTATCTGATGATAAATAACCACACTGACCTTTCAAGTGAAAATTTGATGCATAATATGAAATGTGCAATATAAAATACTACTCACCAAAAATTTAAAGTGAAATTAAAGCTAGTACTTCAAACTTACTCTGATTAAACAGAAATAAATCAAACTTTGGGCATTTTGAAGGATATCCTAGTGAATTAGACATAGTTTTTCATTCCTACTCCATGTCAAACTAGTAGTGCATGTAATATAAAGCAGTTTTTGCTTGACAGATAATCATTAAGTGTCCCCGCAAGACAGGAGCACTTTGTGTGTGTGTGTGTGAACTCAAAGAACAGTGTGATTGTGTCTCTCCCTTAACATACCTCATCACTTTCACTGCCAATAAAGTCATCCTCGGGCTGGACATCATACCGCCTCCCAATCTTGCTCTGAACCTGACGATCTCCCATCTCCATCTTCTCCTGGTCACCCTGGCCTTGTCCTCGTTTGGGTGAGTGAGGCTGAGATGAGAAAGTGAACACCTCCTCTTGCAGAGTGAGCTGAGGCTCAGACCCTTCATTACTCTCCCAGCTGTTCCAGACCTTCAGGTCAGAAGGCAAACCTTGCTGCACAGAGCACAGTTGAGCCTCTGTGACCATGAGTGCTGAACTTTCCTTTGCAGGAGTGCGGCGCTCATCTAAATGAAAGATGATAAAATAAGATCAAGTAACAAAAGAATAGTTGCTGCAAGGAAATGTTATTAAGAGTTTTAAATGTACAAATTCCCAAGTATGTCTTTCACAACGCGTGTGAACAATTAGACATGGAGTCAAATTACAATGAGCAATAAATCACCATTTTATTACTTTTTAATCATCCAGTTACTGTCATTCTAATTTGATTTGAATATGTGCACACGAAATTCATAATAACAATATAATAGGGTTGCAAATCATTCAACGACCTGGCAAAATGAGCATTAATGAAGTTATCCTGCACTGAAGTGTTTGTATCGCTTATTAACAACCCTGCTAGGTTAATAATGTACAGTGAAACGCTATAGACAAAAAAAGAACAACATCAGTAATAAGAAAACTATTTTACTGCTAATTCGTCACTGATGAAATGTCACCTATGCCACCTTTATATACATATATGTATATACATAGCAAAGAGAACAAAAGCTTGTTTTAGCCTTTAATGAATGCTGCATCCATTTCTGTTGGTATGCGAGAAACAATGAATCCTTATACTGCGAGATAAGGCTGAGATCACAGAAAGGGGCACCTAAATTTGAATGAGTGAGCACATTTGAATCTCTCGACAGTATAATCACTTTCTCTAATTGCCCACTGTGTGGCAAACCCTGCGCCCAGGAGATGTCCCTCTGACTTTTATTTAATGCGCCACATTACCATTAATGAACTAACTGCTTTCCGTCTGTGGGCAGGGCTGCAGCAAAGGAGCTTACTGCTGGAGAAACATCCATAATTGAGCTTTCGGAACACATGCACTCACTTCACAAGGACAATGTGGGTATAGGTGTGTCCGTGTGTGTGTGTGTGTGTGTGTGTGTGTGTGTGTGGTAGCAGTGCGGGGAGAGTTTGTGGGGGAGGGATCCCACAAGTGGCCTTGACACAGGTGATGCAAAATTAAAAAGGGGGGTAAAGCGTGTGTCCAATGTAGAATGAGATCTTTTAAAATTCATGCAACACTTCAACAATCCAATTTAAAAAGTAAGAGTGGGAACACATATTGTTTTTCTCAAGCATAAACAAGGTGCTTATTAAAATCATAACATGCAAAGCAGTCATCAAAATCACCCAGCATGTACATTGCTCTATTTTGTGTCGTGTTCCCATCTCTTGCTGTCATGCTTAACTTTTCACTGAGATCACATGTCTTCCTGCTGTCTATTTACGGCTGCTTTAAGCCTCATCGGCTGCTAGATGTTCTGACTTTTCTGCTAGGGTCAGAGGCTGGTGCTTGCTCTCCTGCCTGCTGGATGAAGGGATTCCCCTTTCTCAGCTTTCACTATTCCCTCTATAGTGCTGAGGTATAGCATCCCAAGGAGATGTTAACAATAATTGAAAAACCTAATAATATGAAAGAATAGTACACCTTTAGCCCACCACAACACATAGAGAATATACACTCACCAGCCACTTTATTAGGTACACAAGTTCAACAACTCATTAATGAAAATATTAAATCAGGTAATCACCAATAGCAATAGAAATGGTCAGGATGACATGCAAATAAAATGTTCAAATAAAACATTAAAATGGGGAAAGAAAATAATTTCATTTGGTTGTTGGTGCCAGACGAGCTAGTCTGAGAATTTCAGAAACTGCTGATCTGCTGGGATTTTCCCACACAACCATCTCTAGAGTTTGCAGAGAATGGTCTGAAAAAGATAAAATATCCAGGGAGCGGGCAGCTCTCTGGGTGAGAATGCCTTGTTGATTCCAGAGGTCAGAGGAGAATGGTAAGGCTGCTTTGATCTGATATGAAGGCAAAGAACAGTAACTGAAATAAGTTCAAATAAACGCAACCAAGGTATGCAGAAGAACAATTCTGAACGCACAACATGTCAGACTTTAAAACAGACAGACAGCAGCAGCAGAAGACCACAACAGGTTCTGGTTCTGTCAGCTATGAACAGGAAACTGCAGCTTAAACTTGTATAGGTTCACCAAAATTGGACAAAAGAAGACTGAAAAATCATTTCCAAAGTCTTGCTTTCTATTGCTACACTTGGATGGTGGGATCAGAATTTGGGATAAACTACCAAAAAGCATGGCTCCAGTCTCCCTTGTATTAACAGTTCAATATGGTAGTGGTATAATGGTGTGGGGGATATTTTCTTGGCACGCTTAGGGCCTCTATTACCAACTGAGCATTGTTTGAAGACCACAGCCTACGTAAATATTGCTGAAGAAGCAATGTCAATCACTTTATAACCACAGTGTGGCCATCTATGTCACAAAGCTCAGATCTCAGATCTCTAATAGAGCCCCTTTGGAATGCGGTAGAACAGGAGATTTATATCATCGATGTGGAACTGACAAATCTGCAGCATCTGTGTGATGCTAAATGTCATCATGGACTAAAATCACTGAGGAATGTTTCCAGTAACTGGTTGAACCTACACCATGAAGAATTAAGGCAGTTCTAAAGGCAAAAGGGGGTCCAAGTGGCTGGTGAGTGTATACAGTGCACACAACTTACCTGATGATGTTTGCTTTTCTCCTCCAGCACTGATGACTCTCAGCTTCTTAGATCCCTTCTTGTCAACCGCTCTTTTTTTAGGAGGATGTGGCTGTAAACTGCCAGATGCTCCTACATAATGTACTTTCAACATTAGAAAAGCTTTATAACACAAAACAGTCAAACAACAATGTTATTAGAGCTTGCCAGAAGCATATCTGTGAATTGATTATGCACCGTGAAAATCCTTATTAATGAAGGCATTTCAGTAACTGAGCTTCTTACATTCATTCAGTGAGGAGAATATTTCCAGCTACATTATGTTCAGCTGAATTAGGGAATTTTAATCATCCCATTTTTTTCATTCTGTCATGCTCAAAGAATGGTGTATTACCAGCCATAAAAGCTGTTATTAGGTGCTTGAGAGAGCATGTTCTGAGAAAGAGGACTCTTATTTTGTTAGTTTGTTGATTCAAATGTACTGCATTTACTCATGCCTAGTATCTGGAAGAAATGAAAAGGCAAAGTAATCATCTGTGCTCTTAGGGCAAAGATGCACTGGAAATCAAGTATACTAAAATCCCAGTCCCAAAGGCTTAAACTGTTTTACTCTTTGAGGATTTAGTGTCAAAAACCATTCACAGGTACTGAGTCAATGCCAGCTAGTTTTGCGCTGAAGATTTGTGTCAAAATCTGTTTTAGTTAGTTTCATTATACCAATGTTTAGTTCAAAGTATGATGAAAATGTTTTGCCAGACCACAATTTAAGTTCATAAAATAGCCATTAGTTGTTTTGTGTCTATATCTAACACTTCACATCAGCAAGCATAAGGTGAATCGGCTTCACAAACCTAAAATCTAATGAACTCTTCATTTTCTTTGTTGGCAAATTAGATAAAATGGTCTTCAAGACCTGCACAGATTCAACAATAACATATCTGCCCAGTAACTGAAAGGTCACAGCGCAAAACTGCAATGCCCCTGGTTTGATTACAGCCAGCGGGTGTGTTGCATATCACACCCCTCTCTCACCCAATGTTCTGTCTCCTTCTTTGCTGTCAGCTATTCAATTAAGGCATAATGCCAAAAAAACACATCTAAAAAAATATGACCTAATGAGGGTGTGGGGAGTGGTGCTTGTAGTATCTGTTTAATAACCCATCATCATTCTGCTCAGCATCGGCGCAGAAAAAATGAGCAGAGGAAGTGAAAATAATTTTTTTTTTTGTGGCTTCTTTCCAAAAACTAGTTTTTTTCTTCAGGTTTCAGCCTCTTGTTTTCTTTTTGGGTTAAAGAACAGTTTTTTTAAATCCCTGTTGAAACCCCCTAAATATCATTTTACAATTAAATATTTATCTAGTCCCATTTCCTGGGTTCTTCCTCATTTTCTAAACCTTCTTTAATGTGGCATGGGTTCCTGGCAGATGCATAACACTCCCAGTCCACACAGACATATGTTACAATGGTGTACATGCAGCCCAGAAAAGCATAACTTCAGCTTGAGCTAGTGTACAAAGAAATAGAAAGAAAAAGAAACAAACAAACAGATAATAGATAAATAAAGAATGTAACGAGCAATGCTAAGTGTTTTAGTGATAAAATAGCAAGATGAACAGGGTATGTTCAGACATAGATAGCATTCAGACTCAATAAAATCACTCTCTGTACTCTGTCAAATTTACCCTCATTGAGAATGTGGGAAGGTTCTCCATGTGATAAATTCTTACTCTGGTTGGTAATGCTCTGACTTTCTGTAGTAACCTTTTGGTTCATTCTACTGGATCCCTGTGGGACATAACAAAAGGAAACATACAAGTTCAGAGACAAATTTATTCTGTTTTGTAGTGAGTACAATTTATGGCAGGCATACAAATCACTCAGAGAGATATGCCGTATGTTATTACAGGATTGGTTAGATTCCTAATTTGGAAAGGGAAAAAAAGAGACTACATTTCTTTCAGTTCCATCTTATGTTACCTTGCTTTTTCTTCCAGTTAGGAGAGGTGGTCCAGAGGCTCTGGAGCCTGAGGCTGTGTGTAAAATGCCCTGGGGCCTGGTTCTCCGATAACTGGTTGATCTGGCAGTGGTAGGAACTGCACAAAAGTAAGACATTCCCATTAGTTATTGATCTGAATTGATTAGTTCCTGTAGGATTTCTCTTATGCTAATACATAAGGCCATTTCAGTTTGAAGGGCACAGACCAGCATATTAAGATGAGGAAAGAGCTGTGTTCTTTCAAACTAAAAAGATCCCTTAAAGTATCTTTGTAACTGTGAATAAATATCTTTAGAACGTCCCCTTTTATGTAGATTATATACTGCAATATGTTTTTTTTATTACATTTCTTAAACTATATTGCAAAAATAATCAATAAGAAAATACTATGCACTTTACTAATGCTTAGCATTTTAATTAGAGTCTAATAAGCAAAATATTATATGAAGAATGAAAATTAATGATTGGATACAAATTTGACTCCACTGCGGAGCTGATATAACGGATGTTTTTCTTTAATCTAACAATCTGTTACATTTCATCATGTGAAAATAATGGGCTACAGTGGGAGATGTGATATGGCGACAACTTGACCCCGCTGTATCTGTGCCAGGACTCATCAGGACCACCTCTGCTGATGTTAACAGCCAAACACACTTTCTTGTAAAGCCTCATCAGAAGAGTGAGCAAATACTTTGCTCTCTGCAAAACACGCGCACACACAAACACACATACACGCTACAATAAAAAACAGACAGAGCTTTGGTGGATTTAAGAAGAGAAAGAGATGATGTTGCCCCTGTGTGATACAGCAAGTTAAATTAATTGAACTTTACCGCTGGAATGTGTACATTCCTCCTGAAACTTGAAAAAGAGTGATATAACAGCAAGAACTACAACAAGATCTATGTCTGCATAAGCTAAAAATATTTTTAGAACAGACTTTAATTTATGAGAAATTTTTGTCTTTGGGATTATGAGAATGCCTTTGCTGAAGCACAGAGATAATCAGGGCTTGTTTGTTGTTGCATGATAGAAAGTGCTGTAGCTTACTTTTAACAGTTTCTGACACTTTGGCTACTGAAGGATCAGCATTCACCCAGCAATTCTGTCAAAGTCAAAATTGGATGCCTACTTTAATAGCAATCGTTTTAATTATGATTAGGAATGTTATGCTAATAATGCAGATGCTAATTATGAAAAGATATTTCTTGTGCGTGGTTACTGCTCTCTTCTATGGGCACTGCTGGTTGACTCAACATGACTTAGACAGCTGTCAGAACAAATAAATATGCACTGATAAAAAAGGCCACAAAGGCGACAGAAGTGGATTACTGGTGCATGTCTTTTTGTATGAGGAGATAATTGCAGCTCCTTGAGTACAGGTGAGGCACAAATGAACACAAAAATGAAGACCACGGGAATTTCATTCCAGGAAAACAAAGTGATTATCATCACAGTGCCTCAGTAGCAAACACTTTCTCTACATGTAACCATTTGTGAACCGTTTCCTATTCATCTGTATAAATGAGTGACTTCAAGGGTGGACTGTGGCTCATATTGTGTACTCTCAACGTATAGACTCACATATTTAGCTCTGATTGTAAGTTACTCTCAAAACAATGAACACTATGAACCTGCTTTGATGCGTTAAAGAAGAACTACACTAAAGGACAAAAATATCTGACAAATTATGTTGACCCTGTGAACATTACATTAATTTGCACAGTTGTAACACATCACTATTATGCTATAGTAACTACCACATCTCCTCTGGGGTCAAGAGCTTTGCACGGATTTTTAAATCCGGCTGCAGGGATTTCATCCACAACATTGTTGGTGGAGTCAGGCACTGATGCTGAAGATAAGGCCTGTCTTTGAGTCTGCACTCCAATTTATCCCAACAGCGCTCAGTGGCATTGAACTCAGGTTTTGTGCAGAAAAATTACTTCACACCTAACTTATAAAGCCTTTTTCTTTACAAACCTGGCTTTGTGCAAAGGGGTACTGTTATCCTTCCAGATAAAAGTCCTTCCTCCAAACTGCTGAAAAGACTACCAATCTCAAAAACAAAGGGTCCTAGTCCAAATAGTCTAAATCGTCTTTGTTAAACAAAGCAACAGGTACTTCATATATGATTTCAATGACAGTTTACACTTTTACACGCTTTATGGTTACTTCTTATGAAATTACAATTTAAAACATTTTTTTTTTGTTTGTGTCTTATCTTACATACCACAGTCAGAGTTAGAAAGACCAGTACTCAAATTTGTCTTTCGCACATTTTCCCTGTTGAACACCTGAATGACTTGGTTCATGTCTGGTGGGAATTGGCAACTGCGTGGGATCAAGTCCATGAGACCAGCTCCACTGAGAAACATGTCTAGATTGGAAAAAAAGTAACAATCTCACACTAATATTAGCTATAAAATAAGCTCAAACACATTATTACAATATATAACATCACACCACAAAAGTAACACTTTGATCAACTGAAAAATACGAACTGACTGAGACACCCTTTTTGGTAGATAGAGTAGGTGTGCAGTGGGCAGCCAGTAATGTGCAGCTGTTATCACTGCTGAGCCATATCAGCCTTGAACAAAATCTACCACTGAGTTCTCAGCCAGCCACAGAAAAACAGCCAACTGTTTGTCTCTCTATCTCTCCAAACACACAAACATAATTTCACACAAACTCACAAGAACAAAGACCACTGGCTTGCTTCTGTGGCAAGTACTTAGGTACTGTATCTTTATTAAACACATTTGGAGTAGCGTATTGGGTAAGTCGATAAAACTTCAAAATTTGAAACCAGCAACCAACTGCTTTACCATCATCTGACACTCCTGCATGCTCCGTTCTTACAGTGAAGATTCTCCGAACTTTGCAGGTAGCGAACAACGTGATGCCATCCAGTGTCAAAAATCCCTTGAACAGTTCACCGCTCAGTGATACAAGGTCGATGCATAAAGTTGACCACTGAGACAGCACATACAATATGAATTTGTAGTTAAAAGCACCACACACAGATAAAGTTCAATACCTACTCAGAAACATGGAGAAGGAAAAAAAACAAAAAAAACAAACAGCTGACAGCAAATTTAATACTAAAGGAATGTCAAAGATGAATAAGATACTCACAACATTGCGTTTCAGTGTAACAAAAGGTATCTTTGCATGCAAAAGTGTGGCCGACACCTCTTTATGTACTGTCGATAAGTGGAGTCTTCTTTTTAGGCCTTCTGAATCAGTTATCCTGTGATTAACAGACAGCAAAGTAGAACATGAATTATCACCAGCATCGGTAGTGCCACTAAGAAATCATGACCTGTGAAAACAAAAAGCTTTATTGGTCTCTAGAGTAAGCTCTTAAAGATGTTTTCACTTTTATCTCACGCTGTGAAATCAGCTGTCATGACATACTCAAATGGAAGAAGAACAACGACACACAATGTTTTCACCGATTCTTAAAATAGTGTGCGAGTAAATAAGCAGGTAAGTGTAAGAAAATAATTTCAACTTCAGGCAGTATCTCTCCCTGATGCTCTTCATATCCAAACAGCAGTTTCTACTGCATACTGTAAGCTGCAGTTTACCGAAGATTTTTTGGGCTAAATATAGAATTTACCAAATTAGACTGAAATAGAATAAAGATTGAAATCATGTGTGTTTTATCTACAATGTAGAGTGGCATTCTTCATTTCAGTGACTAAACGCAGCAGCGACAATATGTGAACACACAATTGCATTATGCAATCAGAGCCACTAAATGCAAACTGTGGAGAATAACAGTGAGCACTTGACATTCACATTCTACATTTTAATAACGTGGCTGTTCAGAATTTATAGTGGCACACAAGATAAAAGCCTTCTTTGTAACAAATTGTTGAACAATATCTTAATAATAAATGGTTATTTAGGCTGTTACATAACAGTCAATGAGGCACTTTGTTTTCTAAGTGGCTCGATGGTTTTTTTCCTACCAGATGTAAACAAGCTGTTTTCACTGTGAGCCCATTGTTATTCAATCACTATTTCTTTGTCACACTGTACATTACTGGAAAAGCATTTTTCACTGTACATTACAATAAGCAAGTACTCTAAGTGAGTAGATAAAATGTTATTTTGTTCCACTCGCATATATTTTTCAGCCAGAATGTTAAACATTTATATCAAAATGTTGAAGTCAGTCAATTGAATTAACATTTATAACATTTATACCATAAGAACAACCACTGCGCTACTTACACAAGCTCAGTAGAAAAGTCATGACCGTGAGGAACATTGACTTGAAGCACCAAAAATCTTTGGAGAAGTCCAACTAAGAACAAAAAAACAAAACAAAGGAAAAGAACGAGTGACTATTAATATTTAGAATTAAACAAAACAAGTTGCACATGAATGTATGAAAGTAGTGGAGACTTACGAGACATTTTCCCATTCTCTGGCATTTGCATCTTGACTGTCTGGCTGCTTCCATCCAGACAGTAAACACATCCTTTGACATCTTTATTGTACTCCTAAGGGAGAAAATAATGCATAAGAGGAATTGCTCAGTCTCCATGTGTTATGACCAGAAGACTACCTGTTGTGTAACTGCTCTCAGAGATGCAAAATCTCTTTTGTGTATTTAGTTTTGTTTGTTTGCTTTTTATTTGAATAAGTCTATAGCATATATGTTTGGAGAAATGCAATTGTTTCAGCCCTCATATGCAGGTGTTAGCTTTTCTTTGACAGGATATAAAGCCTAGGTTAATGTGATTACGTTACTAGTAATAAGCTAATAGTAAGTTAAACAAACAGCTCTAAAAAATAAATAACTCACTTTATATATGGCTGACGGCCCTCCGCAGAGTTTCCATTTAGCCGCAGGGTCTTTTCCTTGTCCACTGAAGATCTCAACCACAGCTCCACCCTGCAAGAAACAACTAGTCCTCGCTAGCCTGCAGTCAATGTTACATCAGCCTGAAGCTCATATCAGCCCCAAGGAAATGGTATTTTTACACACAGGGCATGAGTTTTAGCGAATAAAGGATTAAATTGATTAGGTTAAAATAAGCTTACCTGGTAATTATTCCTGAACATTTTACATGACCCAACGTCAGCGGTGTGAAAATACTAATTTGACGTGGGCGTACACCCCAGTTCAAATAATAAAGGCAGTTGAGGAACACCAGTTTAGCTAACTCTGGACACGTCTCCATAGCAACCAGCAAAGTCCCGCTTGTAGAGCCCAAACCTCGCGAGTGTTTCTGTTTATGTTGTTTGTGTGTTTCCGCTTACCTTATCCTGAACGAAATCCCTATTAGAAGACAGATTGACCCCACAATCCAAATTTGACGTGTCTTATAAAGGTCCACCTGACCAAAGGTTAACCAACCAGTCATTTTTCCTAGGTCTTCCGACAGAGGTAATTAGTACTTTTTTTTAAATATACCTTTTGTCTGTAAAAACAAACAAGAGCCGATAGTAACTGGAATAATTAAGGCGGCACAGGTGACTCAAACAATTGCCAGCTGCTATTTTTATTGTAATAACTGTTGTCATTTACCTGCCGCTCATGAAATTCAATAGGCGAATAACCCACTTTCACTTCTTTTTGTAAAATCCTGTCTGACACGTGGTTACGCAATTTTGAAATTAATGTGATGGCAAGATTAGCGACCTACTTCTGACAGTGTGCTATAAATTAACCAGACATCATAGTTACGTATCCTATAAATTAGCCCCATTATTGACAAAAATGTAGCACAATGAAATTTGAGAGATTTAAACAAGAAAGCTCAGATCACGAAATGTCCTTTCACTCTGCTTTTTTCACAACCAAAGTTTGTTATAGGCCGTTTTTATTGGATTTCACTGGAGGGTTTTGTTTTGATGTTTGTTTGTTTGAGAGAAATAAGTTGTCTTTTATTTCTCATCGTATTTTGTGTTGCCAGAAAATGTAGATGGAGAGTTTAGCAGTGAAAAGAAACCTCAGAAAAATACTTTTTTTTTAAATCAAGAAATATTTGTGGAGTTGCAAAATGTAAGATGTGTTAATTATCCCAAGAATATCATTCCTAAAGGTGCGGCTTAACAAACAGTTAAAAATAGGCCAGTATTTAAGTTCTAGCCTCTCTTGAAATGCTAAAATCCATTATTGTGTCATTGTCACTTGCTTTGTTTACCCTGGCAGCAAAGCTATTATGAGATCAAAAAGATGTCTTTTAATTAGCTACTCAGGGAGGAAACATCCGGAAGTACAACTGTATGTCTTACAGCTTATTAACATTTTTTGCTTGTATCCGACTTCAAATACGACGTGGTCTCAGTTATTTATGGATATAGAACAAAGGAAAACAAAGAAATCTATCCACTCGCACCTATGATGACTACAGTGAGTTTGCCAAACAAGTACTGCAGTCATTTTCATTGTGAGGGATTTTAGTGTTCAGTGCAATAACACCAACATCTTAAAACTAAGCATTGTAACAAAAATGTAATGTTGTGAACTGTGAAAATCCTCATATCAGCAGATGAATAACCAAACACGTCTCCAGTTTGTCAAATGTCAAGTATACACTCACTGGCCACTTTGTTGGGTACCCCTCTTCAACTGCTCATTGGTGCAAATATCTAATAAACCAATTAAATCCAGCAACTCATTGTATTTAATTATGTAGATGTGGTCAAGATGACCTGCTGAAGTTCAAATAGAACATCAGAATGGGGAAGAAAGTTGATTTAAGTCACTTTGAGTGCGGCATGGTTGTTGGTGACAGGCAAGCTGGTCAGAATATTTCAGAAACTGCTGATCTACTGGGATTTCCCTACACAACCATCTCTAAGGTTTACAGAGAAGGGTCTGAAAAAGAGAAGAGATCCAGTGAGTGGCAGTGGTGGTGGCTCTGGGTAAAAATGCCCTGCTGATGTCAGAGGTCAGAGGAGAATGACCAGATGACTTTAGCTGATTTGAAGAAAAAGGGTAACTCAGATAACCACTTGCTACAAGGAAGTGGTTATCTGAGTTACCCTTTGGCATGGCAAACCTCAAGGCAAATCGGCTACAGCAGCAGAAGACCACACTGGGTGTCATTCATGTCAGCTAAGAACAGGAAACAGGCTACAATTCACACAAGCTCAATGGCTCAGGATGGTGGGATGCTTTGAGTCCCTTAGTACCAGCTAAACATAGGTTAAAAACCTATCTGAGTGTTGTTGCTGGCCATGTTCGTCCCTTAATGAGCCCAAGACATCTCCTGAGGGCTGCTTTAGCAGGATATAGGGCCTTGTCACAAAGTTCTCACACTGGTTTCTTGAACATGATAATGAGTTTACTGTACTCAAATGGCCTCCACAGTAACCAGATCTGAATCCAACACAGTACATGTGGAATGTGGTGGAATGGGAGCTTCACATCTGTAGCAGCTGTGTGATGACATCATGTCAGTATAGACCAAACTTTCTGAGGATTCCAGCAACTTGTGGAATCTGTGTCACTGAGAATTAAGGCAGCTCTGAAGGCATACCTAGCAAGGTGTACCTAATAAATTGTCTGGTGAATTCCATAGATATAAGATGGTTCAATATAAACATTGGATCATGTTTTATTTTGTTTTTTCCCCTTTGATTTCCCAGTTTAAAATGTACATTGTAGCCAATGCGGGGCTTTTTGGCCTAGTTTCAACTTATTTTCTTTAATAAAAAAAACCTCCAACCTCTAAGCAAGGTAAACAGCTTTAGCTTTCATTGTGCCTCTCTGTTGCATTAAAAAAAAAAAAAAAAAAGGATTTTTCTTTAA
>VUQG01019873.1:0-29983 GCA_015106755.1 Etia nguti | reverse complement strand
CTCTCTTGTAAATTAAAAAAAAAAAAAAAAAAGGATTTCTCATGGAAAAAATGGAAAAAGTCTGTTTCCTGCTTATTTATTAAAATGACAATCATTTTATTTATCAACTCCAGAATTGTGTGGTTGTGCTTCCAAGCTGTCATTTCTGTTACAACCAGTAAATACAGGTGTAACCAGATTTACCAGCACTGAAATCTCCAAAATTACTACTTTAATAACCACAGACGTCGGGCATATTGTACTCCTTGCTTCGCAGATGCCTTTCTTATTATTTACTCTACTTAAATAATTAGATACCTTTACAAATCTATCCACAGCAGAACAAAAAGTCTTTTTTAATGGTTGATAACCTTTTATGAGTGTGGTATTGGAAGATATGTTATACTTAAGATCATCTTATGCTGTTAAGTATATAACATATACAATATACCAAGTGTAAAAGCTCATTATATTCTTTACCTAACCTTAATAGAGAGTACTAAGGTGAAGAAACTCCATCAACCACAGGCTTGTAGTCTCTATATAGTCTGTCCTTTCTGAGTAACTATTTTATTATGGATGCAGAATTGTGTGTAAGATGTGTGCAAGATCAGAAACGGCGTCAACAGAGCATGGTACTTTGAAAGGTTCATAATTGACTTTTTTCTCTGCAGAAATGGCTTGACGCTGATTGGGACAGACAGCATCATTAAAATAAAGCCTGGCATGCAGTGAACACTGATGAAGCCGGTATGGAGAAATCACTTAATAAATCAGCTCTTGTTAGCATACTTAATTATGACTAATTATTCAGTCATTATTTTGAAAAGAATCTATTCATTTACAACAGTCAAAACACATCAATTACTGTTCTCAATGTTAGTTCTGAAATGTCGTAGGGTGACTGTACACAGAGGATTTCATTGGAATGACCACAGTCATGTCACTGATACTCTCAAAACAATGGCTTTATCGTGAAACTATTGTGCAGTTCAGGGCTTCTGAGTTAAAGTAATCATTTCCATGACTACGCATTGCATTTACACATGATTTGAATGCAGGGATTAAACCTTACAGATGAGCATTTCAGAGTATAGTAGCAGACCTCTACCTTTAAAGCCATTTGTATTGATCCAGTCTGGGTTTTTTCTTCTAAATGCTTTGCTTCTTTCAGCATAAAAAAAAATGAAAAAAGATCGTTTAACCACCAAAAGGAATGGATCCCGTTATGCAAGTGGGTTTCTGTTTTTTCTTAACCCCAGCCTAGGCTAATATATTATAATTTGTGTTCAGTTTGCCAGCTATTGCTCATGAATTCAGATGAATTAACCTAAATCATTGTCAGATGATAGGTGGTAGTTTTATGACTTCCCTCTTTTGTTCCTTACAAAGACTGTGTACTTGCATGCAACCAAAGCCTTCTAAAACATGATTAGTGAATAGTATACAAGCATACAGAATGAGAAAACTCACATCTGAAAAGTCTTTTTCCTACAGATTCTAGATATTCATTTGCAAATATGCAATAACCTCCAAAGTATGTAGGCATAATAAATGTGCAGCCTTGGAATATGAACACATGCTTCCCTTGAGTGTCATCACAAGTTCAAAAAGACAAACTAATCACAGTGAGGAGTCAGATATCACGGTCATTAACATCGTAAAGAGCCCTCTTCCTTTTGCAAGCTGTGACACGTGGGACAAATTCTGGACTACTATGGCTTTTGTGTTTCAAAAAGCTTTATGCTAGTTTTTTGATAGCAACTGAGCAGGAAATCACAAAGCTTACATTACAACACAGCACTCCATTGTATTTGCTCATGTTTCTCATGAACTCCTATTTCACTTAATGTTTCAAATATAGCACAACCTACATCTCAACCCTATACCCTTGAAAAAGGCTTTTGTCTTATCACAATTCGAATATCTCCTCAGACTTAAGTCCTTACTATGTGAAGTGATTTTTTTTTCACAGCATTGCACTGCACAGCATTCAGTTAAATTTTGTATACATACTGTGCCAGATTTTATAGTGTGAATTTCAACAGCAAGCTGTGAGCTCGAGCAAAAGGTCCCAGCTTCTGGTTTAATAAACAGTATCACCTTGAAAGGCCAGCTTTTCTTTTATATCTGAAGACATATTTAGGTCACTGTGTTCTTTTGTTTTTATTCTTTATAGAATTGCTTTCAGCTGGTCTACTAGGATTACCAGTAGGTCAGTGGGAACAAGTACATTACAGAGAAACATTTAGTGGAAGCATTGCAGCTTTTTTATTTTGAAAATAGCAGTGGAACAATTAAAAGACAAAGTACCAAAATCTGTATTTCCATAAAAATTACTCTTAGGAGAATGTGACATAACGTACTTAGCTGCCCATTATGTACAAACATGCCACAGCCCGAGGGACACGACCATGACATGTGTTCACATACATAGGCACAAACATGCGAGTAAAATATGTTTTAAAGCATTTTTTTGAGAAAGAACAAGCACTTCAAATGGCATTAAAGGTAAAATATGTGTGATTTCTCATCAAAAATAGTGAACACAGAGGGGGCAGCACTTTAGGAAAAGTATTACCATGATTTTATGATCGAAATCTCCCCCACCAACTGCCTCCATCTGTGCACTGCATTCACGTGGGATAAGAAAAGTCTGTGCTTTGCTGACATCTGTGGTCAGTGGCTACATTAATAGTATACCAACTGTTGAGTCTGCTGAAAGGCAGCAACATGTTGTCCATCCGTTCGTGGAGATTTCACTGTTTTTTGTTTTTTGTTCCTTCTTCTGTCCATGAATGGATTTCCATGCTGTGCTGCGACAGGAGCCCTCCTAAATTTGGGCCTATAATGCTGTCCAAACTTTTATTTATAATTGCCAATGCTGGCTCCATAACTCCCATGCTGTAAAGAGGCAGAACATAGGTTCAGACGGCATAAAATCACAGCAAAAAGAAAAAAAGGATCAACGTGCCATATTTGGGCAGAAAAAATATTACTTCTGTGATTTGTGCTAGTTTTTTAATGTAAAAATTACAGACATATCAGCATGGATTTTTGAAAATATTACAAATTACTAGAGGTCCTGAGGTGGTAATAGTCACATGTGAATAGTATTAATCATACTATTAACAGCAGTTTACCTAGCAGTCTAGAAGAAACAAGTTCAGCATCAAACTTAATTCCTTTTTCTCCAAAAGCTGTCTGAGGCAATGAAAAGTGGTGCAAATGTTTATTCTTGTTGCATTTTTATTTTTATCATTTCATTTCTTGAAGAAGCTTCAGACATCGTTGTGTTTACTGTCTCAGCATCAGTTCTACTTCTTTGTTCTCTCTCTTCTTTGGACTCAAGGCAGGCTAGATGCAACATTGATTTACTGTGGTATTATACAAGGGTAATGCCTGGCAATAGCTCAACTTTACTATATATCTCTGGAATGCAGTGCATAGAGATCTTGGATATAGTGTTGCATTGTTTCTTCACATTTTGCTGATGTATTTAGTTCAAAATTCTGCAAACTGTAACTTCACGTTTGTGTAACCCACAAGGAGAACTTTTATTTCAAAGCTGTATTGTTTAAATTACATACCAAACTTTCCTTGAGCCGAAAGAGATGCACAACAGACTTCTGCAACATTTTCTCTCACTGAAATTCCCAGATGATGTGGATTAAAAAAAGAAAATCATGTCATCATTGTTTTCATAGTTTGCCATTTTATAGCCTCTCTGGATTTAAAACTTTTACTGTGATCCAATGAAGTGTCACTCTAGAAGAGAAAAAAAACTGTACCAAAAGGTGAGCTGAAAACAGAAAAACGAGAAGAGGACTGTCATTAATTAAAATTAGCCCGAGGCAGTCGGTAAAATCATGAAGGAGGGTGCTGATTAATTTGTCAAAGTACGCTGTTTCCAAATTTCATTTTGCTGTTGTTCTGAAAATACTGGACACCTCAGTGACAGGTGATAATTCGCATGCATGGCTGGAGACACTTTGTGTATTTAAGGATTTAGGGTTCTGAATTTGACGATTAATAATTGCTTGTTATGACGGAGGTGCGTTGCTTGGGGTGCAAGGAAGCATGTCAATGAACACAACACACACACATAGTAAAACTCCTAAAACATGCCCTGAGACAAGGTTTTGGAGCAGCAAAGACTGATGAATGTATCTGTGAAATATAGACAAAAAGCTGTGGACCTTTGAATTGGCTGGGACCATGAGGCACATGATGAAAATGCATTGCCTCTCTGATGTCTTCGAAGATAACTAGAGAGCTCTGCAGGTTACAGTAATGCGCTCCTAAGGAAATGAAGAAAAATGGACTGTGCTGCATTAAGTCACCAGTGTTCACCCCCACCCCAGCCCCCAGGTCTAATATTATTTTCTGCACAAAAAGATGAAAACATATGGCATAAGTCATACAGTTACAATACAATGCCCAGGACCCTGGATTCTTATAACCAGTTGGCCTTGTAATCCTGTCGTTTCTTTTTCTCTTGAATATATGACCAATTTCTTTTCCCAAGGCAAAACTCCTCATCGCACATTAGGTGTGAGCAGAGCACTGCTAAAATATCTACAGTTCTGATCATGACTCCACTTGATGTTAATGCTGAAAGTGTTTCTTTTTTTCCGTATACAGTTAATTTGTCAAATGTTTAAAAAGGCAGTCAAACTTGACTTTTGTGTGTGTCAAAAGTAAATGGAACATTTACATTGGCATATAAAGACTTCACAGAAGGTTGTGTGTGTAGTAGTTATTAAGTACTAGCTGTGGCACAACATGGCACCCGTTTACACTAAGGAGAATCTTTGTATATTTAACAAATGGGTGTAGCTGGATAGAGCTTTTGATTTCAATAGGGTGAACGTCAGTGTTGATCAAACACATTACGGCAACAAATATGCTCATAATGTATAGTTATCACAAGTATTGCTCATTTTACACTCGCCTATTAAAATGGGTGAGACAGAATCTTTATCCTTGTATTGAAGCGAATGCATCGTGCCTAATACACTTTAGATTTCTAATAATAAATGGATTAACCTGGGGACTTTGGGGGGTATAAGCCATTACTGCAAAAGCTAATTCCTCATGACAAGAGCTAGGAGTACCAGAACTTTTGTGCTAGCAAGGCTTATGTCAGCAAGCACTATTAATGTTCTGGTAAGACAGACTAACAGCACACGGCAATGGAAGATTTAGAGGCTTTATTAATTCCCACTCTGGTTCTGTTTGTTGTTTTGCAAGAATTGCTGATCATTTGATCAGCAACTCAAGTAAAATACTTTTTAAAAGGGTATTGGTTTGTTTAATCACATATTGGGGTTGTTGTTGTTGGATTTTTGGGGGGTTTGTTTTTTTTGACTGATTAATCTACCTGTGTTATTTGTAAGTTTGTGACCAAGGCACTTAGAACTATTTTTCCCAATTTCCCATATTATTATATATGTATACTCAGAGACACAATATAAACTACCACATTGTAGTTGTTCAGTACTGGCACAACATAGGATATGCTGGCTCTTCTTCACTGACAGGATGGCTTGTAAAATGTGCAATATGTGTGAAATAGAGAGATATTTTACCCCAAATTTAAATTAAAAAAATATCAAAGATCTTTTAATGCTGATGAGCAGAAAGAAAAAAACAAACATATTTTTCTCATGCTCCCATTGCACTAACCATTTATGGCTCAGTCACGCTAGAGGACAGCAACCTCCTTGTGACTGTTGGTGGTTGCAGAGCGATTGCTTTGAATTCTTTCACATTTTGCAACCAATTGCAAGTAGTTGCACTACCGAACTGGTCATTTTCGATTCCAAAGCGATTGAACAGGCAAACTACCTGCTCCAAATAATCACCCTCCGACTCGGACCGACTACAGTCACTCTCAGACAGATTGGCAAGGGCTGGAAATAATTTCCATCTAATTTACAAATGCAGACAGATTGCCTGTATATTGCAATCATTCTGAGGCAGTCTTAGCCGGAACATGATTCTTTGCAGTAGAGTTTCGACTCAGCTGGTTGTGTTCTGGCTGTATTCCTGTATTGAAAGCAAGGTTGCAGAACACCTATATCATTGTGCACTTAAATTGCCATTGTGCAGCAACTACATCACCATTTATGGAGGAATTTCTGTTTCACATCTATGAGGTTCTAGCTGGACTCTAAATGTAAATAGTTAATGTGAATTTCTGTCTATGTAGATGGCAGTAGACTTGCAACAGATGGCAACAGATTTGCTATTTTATCCAGTTTATCACAGTTAATCACTGTATTATCACAAACAGATTGCATGTAATTGCCAGCTTGACCTCATTCAATGAGAAACTCGTAGCAGACTGATAACAGAGTGATAGCAGACTGACTCCGTCTTATTGCCAACTCGATGTACCAGAGTTGCTTTGAAGACAACAGTTGTCTGCCAGGAGTTGCAGACCTGGTGCCCGTCCTTAAAGCAACCATATCAAAGACAAGGAGACAACAAGTTCATTGCAAACAGTCACAGTAGTTTCGGTTGTGCCAAAGCCTCAACCCACTGTTTCCCCTAGTGTTACGGTAGTATTATGGATTCTGATAAATGGAACATAACAATCTGTCAGAGGTTTGTAACAGTTTTTATAGAGGGGAAAAAAATCTGTGCAGTTTTCATGAATGTTAGTGTAATAACAATATGCCAGAATATAGAAAAATCTTTCTTACATTAGAACAATAATGCACTGTTATATGTGATTTAAAGTAAACTGTAATGTTTACAAGACATTGTGTATTTTTTTTTTTTGTTACTTTTGTCATTCTTTTTCTTTAACTATATCTAAAAGTCACACTACCAAAGCCAAATACACATCAGGTTGTCGGTGTAGCATTTAAGTCTATGCACACTGGCTGTTTTGAAAGGGGATAGTGAAAAGCTATTCATCTTTCTGATGTTGTAGATATTTTATTAATTAAACTAGAGGTCTGTCTGAAACTATAATTGTAAAGAGGCTTTATGCTTATTAAATAAGAGGTATGCTGCTTCTGGACAGTCCAGACAAGCGAGAAGCAGTAGGGGAAGACCAATTTTTCTAACCAGCTCAATTCTTTTCATGTTGTTGGACAGCTGTGAATAGATTCGAGACTGGTTCATCCAACCCGTCTTTGTAAAAATTACAGTTGTAGCTGCATGTGTGCGCTGTGTGTGAGAGAGCTGGAAAGAGAATAAGACAGATGGACAGAATTGGATATTTTCTGTGGTAGTTGGCATAGCTTGACTAAGAGCTCAGTGGTGGTTTTGTTTAACCCTGATAGGGCTCAGCGGTACTGACAGAGGCACATTACTGGCTACCAACACCCACCTAAACTACCTGCCAGTAAACAGTGCTCTGTCATTTTCACCTGATCAAAGTGGGTGTCTTTTTTTGTTTTTTGTTTTTTTTGGTAGTTTTACATTTCATGTGTAAATGTAATATATGCCGATATGTCTCAGTGGAACTGGTTTCATGTACTTGATCATTCATGGATGCCAGTTTGTGTGTGCTTGTGCATGTGTGTGTGTGTATTTGAGTTTCTACCCCTGGAGGTAAGCTTGGCAGTGTGACAGCATTATGGTTGTTAGTATCTTCCTGCAGGTTGAGATAGCTCATATCAGCAGACCAAAAATCATACATTTACATTGCAGTTACTTGGTCTATGTGCTGCTTTGTTTGCTTTGCTGTTGTTAATAACCCTATTGTCTATGACACACTACCAAATTGAGGGGGGAAAAAATACAGAATAGAAAGCATCTTTTTTCAACAATATGCACATGTAACCTTGTGGGTCAGTAATTTGAAATCACTTACTGTGGGCGCACTGGGGTCTTTGTTTGGGAGCTACTATACTGGACGCCCTGACAGCAGGAGAGCAATTACACATAATAACACTGGTTCTGTTATCCATAGCTCCAAAGTTGCTGAAGACTTAGCGGATTCCCAGTGAGGTCATCCTGGGGTTTGGCAAATTTCACTTCATGGGAGAAACCTGATCCGTGTTTTAAGTACAATTTATGCAACGTGTGTACAAGTGTGAGAGTGTATTGTAGTCACCTTGAATGACATGAAGAGGACTGCAACTCAGTCAGCTTAGACTGGATATATATTTGTGTGTATATATGTCTTCAGCTGTGATTTATGAATGGTTCTTTGAGAATTTAACCCCTTTAAAACGTTGACGTTAATTAGTTACAGCATTTTTTTGTTTTTTTTAATGCATAAAGGTATGAACAGAAATGATTATAAAACATCAATAAACAATCAGAAAATTACAGCAAGAGGAAAAAGAAGTGTTCATATAAAAGCCATGCATACACTGTTTTGTCTCACATAACCAGCAAAGCTTGTGGCTACCTCACACATCATGAAATGTGGAAATTATGAGGAAATTTAAAATAGAGTGAGTCTTATCATTACATTTATCAGCTGTTTACACAAACATTTTTATGTTGTACTCAGGCCACTTAGTGCTATTGTTATGTAGTCATTCAGTTACTGCAGCTGCATTACTCTTGTCAGCTGCCTGATAACTTGTGTTTCCACACTCTCCGGCCACTAAATTAGGTAAACCTGTTGAGCTGTGTATTAACACAGATATCTGATCAGCCACTCCAATGCACTGAGGACTGCTGAAGTTCAAACCAAGCATTCGAATGGCAAAGAAGGCTCATTTAAGTGACTTTGAAGGTGGCGTGGTTGTTGGTGCCAGGCAGGCCTGTCTGAGAAACTGTTGATCTACTCGGATTTTTCCTCAGAACCATCTCTAGGGTTTACAGAGAATGGTCAAAGAGGGAGAGAGAAAATATTCAGTGAGCAGCACTTCTCTGGGAGAATATACCTTGTTAATGTCAGAGATCAGAGGATATTTTCCAGATTGCTTTGAGTTGATAGGAAGGCAACAGTAATCTAAGGTATGCAGAAGCACATGTCTGAATAGATAGCACATTGACCACTGAAGCAGATAGACTACAGCAGGAGAAGACCACACTGGGTTCCACTTCTGTCAGCTAAGAACAAGAAGCTGAAGCTACAATTTCCTTGCGCTCACCAAAATTGGCAGATTGGAGATTGGCAAAACATTGTGTGGTCTAATAAGTCTCAATTTCTGTTCCAACATTCATGTGATAGGGTCTGAATTTGGCATAAATGACATGAAAACATGGATGCAGCCTGCTTTTTATCAACAGTTCAGGCTGGTGGTGATATAATTGTGTGGGGGATATTTTCTTGGCACACTTTGAGCCCTTAAGTACCAACTAAGCATAGTTTAAAAGCCACAGCCTACCTGGATATTATTGGTGACCACGTCTGTCCATTTCTGACCATAGTGTACCCATTTTTGATGGCTGCTTCCAGCAGGATAACACACCATGTCACAAGGCTCAGATCATATCAAGCTGGTTTCTTGAACATGACCATGAGTTCACTGTACTAAAATGGTCTTCACAGTCATCAGATCTGAGTCCAATAGAGCAAAGTTTTGGGATGTAGTAGACTGGGACATTCACATTCTCAAAGTCCAGCAAATAAATATGCTGCAACTGTAGGCTGTAGGTTGAGGAATGTTTCCTGCACTTTAGATCAATTCTTCATGGAAAATTGTCCAGTGAGTTTATATGCAAATATTAAATAATGTCAACATCTATTCATGGCTAAAGATAGAAATGAGATTTGTGTACATGTATCACAAAGATTCGGCTCTGACATAAGAGCACCCTGATGGCTGTATGGACAGCTTTATAAATTTGATGTCGATGCTTATTTAAGAGTTTTAGTTTTGAATCTCGAGAGCCGTACACATCTGGAGTTGTTGGCATCTGGCACCTTGTGGATACATTGTAAATGAAGAGAGTGGTTGCTGTCAAATGGAGTCTGGTTGCTACGTTTTCTCACGTTTAATGAGGAGCTGCCAAAATAGACAGCACACCTGTGTTTTAACCCTTACCTGAACTGATCCAGTATTCACAATCTGTGTGTCACAGAATACAAATTGAAAGTTCATCAAAACATGACACATGACTTATCCTCATTAGCGCCAGAGACAAAAAAAATGTTTAACTTGGCTCGAGCTTTTCTACACTCCCTATTGGTCATTTTAATTTAATTTGCTACTGAGTATGAGGCATTTGCTGAAGCAAGCTATATCTTGAACACATGCCTGCACATAATAATGTCCGGCCCGCTGGGAGAAATTAGTCATCTAATATGCTTGCACTGCCACAAACTAAGATTATCTGATGTAATACAGTTATTCCTGAGTGGTATAACGTTGTGTAAGAAAGGAACCATCTATTATGCTCAACACAGTGAGGTGTGCGTTGAAGGGTTTAAACACAATGAGAGGTTATGAAGCCGAAGTTAGTCATTCCATCTCCATCATCTTTTCTGCATGTTGCCATGGTTATGTAGCCGGTAAGCCACTTTGTTTCCAGGAAATAAGTGAAGCAGTTTTAAAATAATTTTATACCAGAGGTGAGAAGAAAAAATCAAAAAAGCATTTTGTAAATTTGTCTTAAAACTTTAATCCAAAACTTACCATTCAAATCAAGTATACTTTCTCACATGTGTCAGGGTTTCACTAGACCAGAAGTCAAATTATTTCCAAGTATAGTAAAAGGCGACGATTTTGTTTTATATTATTTGAGATAAAAGCTTTCATTGTCTTTTGTTTCTGATCAACTAAAACTATAAAATACTAAAATGAAATAACACTGCTGGTTATTTTGCCTCGACTCGGTCTAAAACCTCTTTGAGGCGCGGGAAAAAGTGGAAAACATTCCTCTGTGCTTTTCTTTCTTTTTTGTTTTGTGGGTTTTTTTTAAATAAATGGCTTTCAGTCAGTTTTCCAACCTCATCATTGTAATGCATTTTGAAGTATTAATTGAATGCTTGATACATCCGTTAAGAACAATGCTAGCTTTCTTTTAACCCTGAGCTGGCCGTTACATTCAAGTATGATTGGTCACTTATCTAGACAACAGTGTAGTTGATATTCATGATATAGATATTCATGTCATCTTAAACACTAAGAAATGCAGGAGAAATGTGTCCACCCTAAGGGAATTATAATCTTAATATAACCACCGTCTAATTTCCAGTAAAAAGGGATATACATATAAAGTGTGCACTTGCGAGCCAAGTCTTAAGACACTGGTGAACAGGATTTAGTGCAGGATAAGATGTAAAGTGCAGTGTTTGCATTTTGTAGATCTGCATTATTCCAAAACAGACAGACAACAAGAAATAGCATGTTGGCATCACTAAATTAACACATTCAGATCCCTGCTTCAAGCACACACAATCAAATCCTTTCACCGAGTTGTTGTATTGAAGTGATTCAGTGTGTAATATTCACCAGGTCTCATTTCTCAGGTGTATTAATAGTCTACGCCGTTACGCATAAAGAAAGTTGTTGTTGTTTTTTTTGGTTTTGTTGCATTTCGAGTTAGATTTTGTCAGGTTTGCTTTATCATTTTTTCAGTTTGGGTTCCAGCTCTGTAAAATTGTACATTTCTCCGCTATATTTACTGCTGGTTACTATGTTTCCATAGTAACACAGATATGTGAGGTGCCTTGAGGTCAAGTCATTTGTAATACTAATGTAGCCTTCTGTACCATATAGAGACACATCACGTGTACAGAATACAGACAGAGTTTTATGACTAGACGCTGGATGTCTATTTTTTGGGCTATTTGCTAACTGGACCCATTAATGAATATTAGCTTCTAATGGGTGCTTAAGCTCTACTTGGAGTTTAAAAAAATAACATTAACTGGGCAAAACCAAAGCAACAGAATCTCAAGTGCAAAGACATAACTAGGGATTTCATTTTTCTTCCAGTCTTTGTGTTTAGCCTGCTAAATACATCTCAGACCATCTGTGAACTGAACACCAGAGGTAAGGTTCGTATTAATGGCTTGATATATATTTAACAATAAGGAAATACATTGTACTATATTTCCTCAAACAAATACATATTACAAACACAGCTACCTGGACACTCCCCAAACAGAACAGCAGCATCAGTGTTCTGCTAGTTCCACAAAATCCCACACAGTGTGACTAGCAAAGTAAACAAAATAGGAGCAAAGGAGGAAGTCAGATGACACCATGAGTGGGATGAATTAAAAAAAAAAACAGGCTTTCACATAGGAGCAAGGTGTTTGTCTGTTCAATACCAGCAGTTATGTAAAGCACAAAAAAATGTCTTATTCTGTAGATGAGGCGTCAGATCAGAAAGCTCATGTTTCTTTTTGTTTGATCTGGAAGTGTCATTTTTGGACTAAGGTATATCTCAGGGCACCAAAGGCAGTTTTAAAAGATTTATTGAAAGGCAAGCAGTTCTTAATATTGAGTGTGAAACTTGAGACTTTGGTTTAACAGCGGTGACACAACTGGGATCTCTGAGGAGGAAGAGAAGAAGATGGATTAGCTGAGGCCAAGGTGGGTATGAATTATGTAGTAAAAGGTGGAGGTCAATTTTAACAGTCTGGCTTGGAGGCGAGTGAGTGACTGAGGCTCAGGAGCGGTCTTCAGGGGACAGGCGGGTTTCCTGAAAGGTGACTGGTGCAGCGATGAAGAGTGGGCAGGCACGTACGTTTCAGTTAAGTCCTCTTTACAATAACAAGATTCAAAGTTGAGTGGCTGTTGGTGAACACATATTTCCTCGGAGCAGCAAGAACAGAGCGAAGCAGAGCTGCTTAGAGTGAAAAGACCTGCGCTGACAACTAGAAGAATGACGGAGCAACAAAGTTTAGTTGACAGAAAAACAAGCACATGCAGCTAACAAGCAGATTACCACCATGAAAGACAATCTGGCAGAGATCTGCTGCACCATCCACCCATAAAATACCCAGGGATTGGTGAGGTTGTTCGAAGCAAGTGTGAGAAGGACAGCCTGTGCAGAGAGACTCCACCCAAAGAGCACAGAACTCAACCTGAAATATCAAAGAGACTCTTAAAGAAAGGAACACAAATCCGGGAAGTCTTGAAATCAGACATGAAAAATACACTTTTCTGTTTAAATTTGACTTGACTGGGCAAAGTGAAGGTGTTACATCGTGAGAAGCTTAAAAGGCACAGAAATGAATGAATTAAAGCAGAAGCATGAACTTCGGAAAATTTAAAAGCCCAGATAAACATTTCTTACCCAATATATTTATATATAATATTTTTTATTTGTATTTATAATAATAAATTACCCCAGACATCATCTGTAATATACAAAAGAGAATTTTATTGAAAGTCAGTGTGGTAGAATTCATTTACCACATACTACATTCCACTTCTGCAAAAGAAAAATGTTCAGCATTATTTGAAGAAAAAATAATAATAAATACAAGCCGCTTACTGTTCGTTGAAACATTTTCCTAAATGTTGAGTCATTTTGGTAAAACATTTGTGAGTAATCCTCTGTCAGCCAGTATAGCACCTTTGGCCACAGACAGCAGCCCTTCTTTCATCATTAACCTTTACCTCACTTTCAAATTACTGTATAATAGAGTAAGGTAATCTTTTGCACTGCTTAGAGGAGACCTTATGCACTGCATTAAGTTCATCGGTTTCTACAGTCTCCTTAAGATAAAAAAGTAATTTCTAATACACATGAAGATAAGACCCTACGGAAGCTCTTTCATTTTCTGCTATGTGGCATTTTGAACTTAAGACAGAATCTTTACTTCACTATCTGTGAGTCTAGAGACTATTAGAGATTCGGTCTATGGTGTATTTTGCAGAGGAAACATAGTCGTTTCCCAGCTTTACCAGTGCATCGTGAGTGAAGGCACGACAGCAATAATTTAATAACTTGAGTTGTGGATAGATGTGAACTATGACAAAAAAACAAAAAAAAATTCATTCACTGATGTTCAATATTAGTGAAAGAGTGAGGGGGAGACTCCTTCCTGCAGCTCTTCAGGTTTGAGAACGCTTGGTTGACAATTCTCTAGCCCCTGCAGCCATAACGGTATTCTCAGATCTGCTTCAAAGTGACTCATCAGCCCGCAGGCGCTGTGACGCTCCTCTTCCCAAAGCAGGTCTGCCTGTGCTAACATCTCTTCTGGGGATGGAGCTCTCTCCCGAGCCCCAGAGCATCACAGTTATTTTACTTCAAGGATGTTTTCTTTAAGGGAAGGCAAGGTCACTGCTTGGTGTAGGCACACAATACACTTTGTGCTCACACCATTTTAAGTGATCCCATGAGCCCTTCTGCATGAAAACACAATGCAGCTAGATGTTTGCGTAGAAAAAAAAATCCAAACTCAAAACATTAGTTGCAAATTTGTAATGGAAATTACCAAAGAAGGAACTCTGTGGTGGGAGAGTGGAGGTGGAGGTAGTTACTCCGGGGTTCGTTTTGTTGTTGTATTCACAGTAATGTGGAAGTGTGCATTTAACACCTGGCCACATTCAATTGCTTCTTTAAGTTCTCCTCAGTTCTTCAAGACATAAGTAAACCAATAAAAAAATAACAAAAAGAAATAAAATGCGGGGCTTTACAGTCACATATCACAGCAGCGAGGTGACCTACGGGGGTGAAAGAAGAGGATGGGTAAATGCAAGATCCAAGGTAACGTCGTGGTCTAAAAACAACACTGTGATCACACACACACACAAACACACAAACACATGAAAGTTATATAACATGTTTACTTCTGAAGTCAGTATGAGACCTCTCAGACATCTCAGATTTTTAACAATAAGCAGATACCATCTAATTTGACACAGTTTTTTATAATCTATTCATTATGTTTCTGACATTTCCTTTTGTGCCACAGACAGGTGGCATTTCCACATAAAAACAATTCATGTGAACTTCAACCTCACCTGCACTCAGAAATTAATGGCAATAAAGGCCGGTAATTACAGTTTGTACATTACTATTAGTAGGTGCGTACTTGAAACCTGCTGGTGCGGTGGTCCAGGCATGGGAATGAAAGGCCAAGAAGTCCTTGAGACCAACCCAGAAAACACTGCTTCATCCAAGACCGTTGTTTCATTCACTGCAGACACAGAAAAAGCAATATCAGATGCATTACATTATCAGGTACCATATCCAGTCTTACACTCTGCTGCTTTGGTTAAGGTTTGGTTGCAGATGCAGGTTTAAAATTATTCTTAAAGATAAGAGGCGTTCAATGTGATCGTGGCCATAGAAACGACCAGTGTAGGGTTTATTTTTACTTAAATACTGATAAGAACAAAAAATTGGTATGGTTCTCATTTTGAAAAAATTGTCTCTTGGGAACAGAAATGTAAAGTATAAAGGTAAAGAGATTCGTCCATTTCTTCCACTTATCCAATTTAGGGTCACAGGGATAGGGGCCTGCAGCCTATCCCAGCTGTCATAGGGCGAGAGACAGAGTACATCCTGGATAGGCTGATAGTCTCTAACACACAGAGACAGACCATTCACGCTCACATTCACACCTACAATAAATTTAGAATCACCAATTAACCTTACCCCCATGTATGTTTTAGGAAAGTGGGTAAGCTTTTTGGAGCGGCCAAAAAATCCTTGAGACCTCTGGAGGTGCATAACCAAAGACATCAAACAGAAGACAGTTAGAGCTTCCTTTCAGGCCTCCAAAATAGTGAGAACCTACCAAATAGAGGGACCATATTGAAAAAAAAAAATCCATCTCAGTTAGGTTTAGGGTTAGGTTAACATTCGCATCTTTTCATGCAATGTTTGGCATACCCAAATGGAACGGCTTATATAAGAAAAAAACAGAAAGTGCATAAGACTTCATTTTGAGAAAGTAACATGTAGTTCTGAAAATGTGTGCGTGGTTAAAACATGTCAAAGTTACGAACCGATGCTCTCCCTTTCTTATCTGTTCACATCCAGCACAAAATAGCAGGCAACAACAGATGCCATGCATCCAGTATGATACTTTATAATGCAGTAGCCCGGTTCATGAGGAAAAAATCAGTCTCGGCAACTCCAACAACCTCGCCTATGTATTTTATTCAGCTCTGTATTTTGGGGGGGTTGGGTAAGTGCGTTTTTGACATTTACTGCAAACAAACAGAGAAAAAAGCAAAAATGAACCTCCTTAGCTGAGGCCAGAAAAAAAGAGCGCAATCATCACTGATGCCTCTGAGTTGTTTTAATTATGACACAGTGCACAGAAAAAGAAGGAATGGAGGAAAACAAGGAGGAAAAAATGAAAATCAATAATGTGGCAAGGTGACGTATGCATCGATCCAGTGTGATGACTTCTACTAATGAAAAATAATAGTTAATAACGGACTTGTTTGTGGAAAACAGAACACTCCTCTTAACAGGATATTAGAGTGACAGAAATGGATAAAGGGCCTTTTAAAAGTGCTTATCTTGAACTCATTCAGTTGTCTTTCTCTGCATAGTCGAGGCTATTCCCTCCCAACTTCAGAGCCAGAAATCCAAAGAGCAATTTACAACACTGTTGGCAGCGATTTGTCTGCAAGAAGTGCTTATGGGGAAGAGTATGTTCGATACACATTCCCCTGGCTTGATTCTTTTCCACTGCCGATGTCATTTGTGTTGGATTGGTAGATAAGATGTGTCTCAGTTGAAAACCGCTGAAAAGGCCTTGATGATGCTCTCCATATGTTCAGCTACATGAGTTCAAGTGTTATGCAGTCACTTGGGTGATGAAAGACCCCATCACTGATGAATCTTGTCAATGCCTCATTAAAAAGAAAACGGTGGTGAATTCAGCACAGATGATTTGGTGATGAGGTCAAGATGGAATATGGAAAATACATGTTAAATACATTAATGTTACACTATAACGCCACAGAAGAAAAGGGGTGGGGTGGGGTGGGGGGGGAATCATAAATCAGTCATTTCGAATATGTGATAACTTCAGGCTAAGATGCAAATAAGTATATTATTCATTTGTACTTTATATCAGCTTACCGGAGTTCACTGTCAAACAATCTCATTACAGTGTGTTCTATTTTTTTCTTGATGCAACTTTTATGACTGATTTCAGGGTGACTATAGAAGCTGCAAGGAAACTGTGCCAAAGACTGTTTGCTTGAATAATGAACATGACCTGATAAGGTTGAAAAAGATGCTATTCTCACTTTAATTTATGAAGCTTCACCCTGGAGGTATGAAAGTATATTATTTCTCATATGATTTACTGAAAACCGCTCTCATTATGCGACAGTGAATAATTGTGGCATGTACTGTATGTTTGTTAAAGAGCTGAAACAACACTTTCTTATATACTGTAGCTGGCACTGCTAGGCTGCAACGTAAACACGGATTACTTGGCAGTTGGTTTGGCAACTTAAAGATGTTCAATCTGCTCATTTGTGTCTCTAATCACCCTCCGGTTACACATGATGCCTTTAACGACGCCCTCCTGCCACATAACTCCACTAAACAACATGCTGGGGATTGGCTCGCTGCTGTCTTGCAGGAGGGAAAACTCTGTCACGACTGTGTACCACCCCAAATCCCATACCTTCCTTTTAACCTGTAGTAACAGATTGTTCGGTCACTCTTGGGGACGAGGAACTCGAGTTCCCTTTTTAACCATCCAGTATTTACACTCATCATTCATTTGAAAGCATGCTCTCTTTTTTTTCCCACAGAAAAAGTCCAGCATTCAGTTTTATTGTTACTTATTTTTTAGTTCTCTTTTTGCTCCCTTCCCACTCCTGGGGGGAAAATAAAGTATTGCTCTTTAGCTGCTATGTTTTGCCATGTTCACTAGCTAGTCAATAGCTCTGACTGTCTCGAAATTGTTTTGTAAGAAGAAGAAAACAGCTCCCTGCTGTTACAGCAGTACGCAAGTGGGAAGCTTGGACCAAAATAAAGGCTAGATAGATAGACAATGAGATAAAAACTAACAATAAAGCTCTATAGATCCATTGACATTGTCTTATGTTCTTTTCCTTTTACACATCGCTCTTATAAAAAAAAAAAAATTATATCGATTCAAGCGGCTTTAAAGTAATATAATGCAAGCCACCAGTGGATGCTTGTTTTGCAACAAAAGCCACCAGAAAGGTCCACGTCAAGGGTGAATGGGCATTGTTAGCTGCGGAGACAACCACTGACCTGATGGCCAAACACTCCAGACACAATGCACATACCCTTCACTTTACTTTAGCTTTAGCTGGTGCCTATTTGTTTCTCGGGTACTTTCTTTAGCACTGTCTGAATGTTTTTGTTCAGACAGAAAAGTTCAGTAAGGGTGTACTGTTGATGTGTCTTTTAAAAGGAGGAAAGACATTAAAGAAAAAATGGCATCTCTGGAAGATTGCTTGGTTTTTGTTTTTATGATCAGACTCAACAACGTTTCCTGATTTACCTTTAAATCGCACAATGACCTGTGTGGATCACCTCCATCTTCGCATCACGCTCGGCATTGGCAACCTGCGGTCCAAGCAGTGTTTGTTGCTTTTCCAGATAGAGAAGGTGGTCATACTCAGGAGTGCACTCATTCTCAGGTACAGGGCATATTGAATTTCAGCAGTAGAGGGCACAATGGCACTTTCACACTAGCCCACAGATTGATGCCTTTAATTAAATTACAGTAAATACGTTGCCTTTTGTGAGGACTGTCCACACCTTCAACATGCATTATGTCCGACCACATGATGTGCTTTCCAGATAACAGGCCCTGAGGGCAATTACATTATGACTTTAAATCATT
This sequence comes from Etia nguti, assembly GCA_015106755.1. NCBI lineage: Eukaryota > Metazoa > Chordata > Actinopteri > Cichliformes > Cichlidae > Etia > Etia nguti. The sequence goes on along the minus strand of VUQG01019873.1, from coordinate 11,325 downwards.
ACTTTAACTGATGATTATGACTGTAAATGCACGCTACATCTACTTCATGATTGTAAGCATTAAGGTCACGCGCAAATCATAGTTTTTGATATTCAAATCAAATAAAAACTGATTATTCTATTTTAAGACTATAGTGATGCAAGTCTTTGAAATGTACTGCTTCTAATTCATCAAAGGCCAACATGAAAGTATTTGGGTGTTTTTTTTGCCTTTGTTTCTGAATATTTTAAAAGAATCAGAAATTGAAGGCTTTTTTTCTCAGAGAGGGGTCACAAATTTCTCAACCTGCTAACGATGAATATGCACTTTTTAAAAAAATTGAATTTCCAAACCTGGCTGTCGACATTCGCAGCCCAAGCATCGGCAATCCAGAACGTACCACGAATGTTCAAAGGATCGTGTGATCACGTTTTAGTTTTCTTCGTGACTAAAAGATCCGAGCAAACAATGCGTAACTCAGAGTATATTTGATCAGTTGCCCTCTACTGTAAGATACTAAAAAAATTCATTTTAAAGTTGAAACAATAAGATTCTTGTTACAGTACTCTGATTAATTTCTAAATTACTGTTTTAAAAAATCCCAAAACGAATACTCATTTTTACATTTCAAGGTTGCACTGTTTCATTTAAACCAAAATAAATCCCCTTTTCTGGTGATGTGTTTAAACAGCAGTGGGTGAATTTCAATCAAGGCTAGAAAGAATCAATCCAGCACAGACGAGTTGGTCTTTTTCTCCCTTTCTCTTCATTTTGCCGTGAGAACCTTCACGTTCCCTGTGGACCATGCCTGTCTAAATGTAGACCCTCTCACTTGATTAAATGTGTCGGGTAGTACTTGGCCTTCACATCACTGCAGTGTTGCCAGCTGCCTGGGGGCTTCCAGTGGGTGTAGTTTCCTGACAGCCTCTGGATTTGATCTCTGATCTCTGTTTTTTACAGACATGAGCAAAACATTAACAGTTATACCTTATGATTAAAGCTACCTAACACTGTTTTATTCAGTAGACATGATCTGATTGTTATTCAGAGTGTGGATGGGTGTTCCTGCTGGAGAATCAGGGTGGGGTTTTCTAACACCTGCTGACTTTGTCTTTCTTCTGTTTGATGCTGGACAGATGGGATGCAGTGAATTTTTGGGAGCCTTTTGTTAAAAGTAGCTTTCTGCCTATTATAGTGCTGTGAAAATGGGTCATGATTATTAGTGAACTCATTACACAAGCAAAGGCTTTCATATATAAGTCATGTGATTAGCGTGACAATTGCACAGGGGGAGAAAGACTAAAAAGCTTGGCACCACACGTAGTTAAAAGTCCAAAATCTGAGTCAGGCTAAAGGTCATCCACCAGAGATCACTACACAAAGGAAACAAAATTGGTAGGAGGCACACAGCAAAAATCTAAAAACAAAACTAATGAGGAAATGCAATAAGAATCTAAACAAGACAAAAAGTAAGGAGCACTAGGCATGACTGGAAATCTTAACTGCTGTGAGTACAAAGCCAGTCTAGCAAAAGGGAGAAAGTATTGAGTGAGCGATAAGCTGATTGAGCACGAGTTTGGCCCAAAACTGGTGGGAAGCAAAGCAAATGGCAGAAGTAGAACTAACTAAAGTGCAAGATAAAGAAAGATTTCAAAACAGACTCTATCCCAGTGCGGTATGCAGCGTTAAGACTTACATTATTCCAGTTTTGCCTTTATATATTGCAGAGGGCTGCACGGTTGTGCATCATTTAGCATTGTCGCATGTTCTCCCCTGTGCCTGTGAGGGTTTTCTCCATGGTTTCCTGCCACAGTTGTGGATGATTGTTTGTTTTTCTGTGACAGACTACTGATCTGTTCAGGTTCTGCCCCACCTCAGCTGTGATGGGCTCTATGCCTGCCGCAGCACCAGTTCATTAACAAGTGGAGGAATTGGACAGGCATTTGGTCCTTATATACTATCATTTAGCGATGCTGGATATTATTTCAGAGCTCCTTCCTGAGTTATGGCCACTTTCTGGTTGGTTTGTCATGTAAGTAATCATGGTTTTTTGTGTTTTCTTTAATGTATTCTATTTGCTGAATTATAATTAAACATCACTTGGTTTATATAATAGCAAAACTGTGGACCTGGGTTACACTGATGATGGCTTATTGCTGAAACACGTTTTTTTGTTTGTTTGTTTTTTACCCACAAAAAAGGAAGACAATTTATCAGTGAGCGATGGCATCCTTTCTCTTTTCATATGTTGTACATTCCCCAATCAATCTCTTTAATCAAACCCCACAGCAAATCTGGGGCAGAGTTGCACCGCAGTGCAAAAAAACCGCGAGTACTACGATGGGAATTACACTCATATCGGTGAAATATTAGGTCCAATCTGCCTTTCGGTGTTAGTGAAGGAAGTAGTGTGTACCAGGCAGATTTTAAGGACGCCATGAACTGTTACCATTTCTTCCTAATCTTAATCATGTCGTCGTTGCCAAGCACATATCTTGGAGAATGAGAGGGTTTTTTTTTTTTTTTTTTTTTAAGAAATGGACTCTTGACATTAAAAAAAAGATTGCCACAGAACATAATCCAGAGTTTTGGCAGAAATCATCAAATACTGTATTTCTTGTCTGGCGATAGGGCTGAGAAAAACTGTAAATACATCAGCACACAGTGAAACAGTAGGTGGTCTACTAAATAGGAGAGTAACGGGGCTAGTGGCTCATTTTTTCACTCTAGGAGGCTTTTTACAGCTCATTCCAACCACTGATTATATAAAAAACATACATTTTGTACTTATCCTGCAAAATTGTGAGCTCATATAAAATTTTACCAAAAATCCTACATTATACACTAAATCTCAGGCCTGATAATGCTGTGAGAATGAGGTCAGGGTATTATCCAGTGTCTAACATGTGGCAACAAGGGCTAGTTCACTTCCGACGTGCTCTCACTACAGGAAAACTCTGGTTCAGCAAGATTTAGGAGGGGTTGCTACATGTTTAGAACAACTGTACTACTGTGGGTTTAACATACTATTACATGACCTTTGCATCAGGCAGCTGACTGGTTACAGTCCATTCAATGTCCCGCTTGCATTCTCAAGAGCACCTCTGATGGTTTAGTAAAGTTCAGTCTGAAAACACTTCTCTTTATGCTTCCATGACACTGCAGTAAACACCCGAGGGTCAAACATGAACTGAATGAAGACTGTGAGGGAAGATGTATATTTACAGCAAACTTTTTGGGTAAAGACTTTACAGCTCACCTTTAGGTTCTTTTTAAAAGTAAATATGGTTTCTTTACTACTTCTACAACACTCTCCCCTGACTTTACCTCTTTTTATTAACAGATGCACGTCACGTTTCTTCCTGTAGGCAGCAAAGATGTTGACGCCCGTGTTCAGTTTCTCAGGAGTAAGCCTCCCAAGGACTGGTTGTCTTTTATTGAACCACAAGAGTATTGTTTGCGATTATTAAATGCACTCATTTCTCCAGATGAAACAAAGGCTGATTAGTGTATGCTCATATCTGTGGTCACTGTCCCCAGGTGGAATCAGTTGACGGGAACTGTCACGGGCTGATTTAATTTCCATAGCCTCGTTCGCAGGGACTCGGGGAAAAGCGTGCACCTAACGCTCTTTCTTCATTACACTCCCAGTGCACATTCCCTTCATTTCTACAGACAATCCATCTGCTGCTCTAAACCCTGTTTTGTCAAGAGTTGTTAGCCGCTTGGCCCCAGGGATGGGCACCGCAGGCGATTATTAATCTTGTTTGTTTCGTGTTTCTCTTTCTCTGTGCAATAGCGGGACTGAATGCCCGGTGGACTTTCTCTTCCACAGACATAATCAATGATGTAAGTAAGTGCAGATTATCATTGAGACTTGTGAAATAGGGCCGCCTCTGAGGTCTACAAGTGTCACCTTGTGAATGATTAGATATTTGTACAGAAGCTGCTTTTCCTTCCTTGTAGCTTTAAATTTCTACTGAATTCAGTAAAAATATATGGCCGTAGAAAAACAGAGACATCTCGAAATATATCCTGGCAGGCGTGTAAAACTTTGTGCCGTCTCAGTAGAATTCCTTTTTTTTTTTTGCTGTCATGTAAATAACAAAAAAAATTAAGTTGCATTGTTTTATGTGTCATTCTTGAGTTTCCTGGATGTAACACTTGGGGAATATTCCTGCAAATGAAATTTATAGCTATTAATTAAACACCCTCAGCAAGTGTGATATCCTGCAAAGGTATACTGTCTGCTTGTTAATGCTGCAAAGCCAACAGTGGGAAGAGTTGACATAATCAGATCCCTGATAATCACGATCTTGTCAGAGAAGGACGAGGCCAGAAGAGAAGGACACTGCTGATTCTGGCTCGGGCAGCTTTAAGCTATCCAGCGGCATTGAAGTTTTCTAAGCACTCGTAATCGATACGTTTACACCCATGTTTCTCATGTAAGTGAGATGTGATCCAGAATCAATCCCACTTTGGTGACTCCGATGCCGTGCTGACCTCATCTTTTTTCCATCACATTAGCATTGAACAAATGAGCTGTATCCCCCTGTGCTCCCCTGTGCTCCCACAGACACCCCAGGAATCGAACTGGAAAGAAGAAATATAAAAAATGCGCAGCAGATGCCTTTGCTGCCCTTCGATTCTTTCGGTCCTTAACTCAAAAATCTGTAGTCGCTGTAATATTTAATTTCTGCAGAAGGCATAATAATGTTCAACTTTAACAATTACGTTTGAATAAAGGCAAGTCACGACTCTTTTTTTTGTACTGAAGCCAGTTGGGGGAACAATAAACCACAATTTTGAAATTCAAATTCAAAGGCCCCGCAGATTGAAGTTTCTTGATTGAATTTATGATAATTTGGTTATGCTTCATTTATCAATGAAAATATGATAAATATTTGAAACAACTCCTGATATCACGCAGTCCTGCTCAACACTACCAGTGACAGCCTCCAAGGTGACCTTAATGTTAATTAACACCTCCACTTTTTAAAAGAGATTGATTATTTTAACCATCATTAAAAAAAAGAAGAAGAAAAGAAAAAGCAGGCTTTATTACAGGGTTGTTCTATTGGATTGCATCAGTTTACCTCATCAACTGAGTGAAAGCCTACTTTAGTTTACCCTAACAAATGAAAACAGATTCCCACACAGTCCGTCTCTTGATCACTGATTTTTCATCTTTAGTAGGGAAGCCACCGTGATTTGATAGTGTTATACCATTTTTGTCATAATGAGTCAATTTATCTCATAATCTTGTGGAAAAGAAGCAGCTTTCGGAAGATAAGGAGCTAATTTATCAGAATAAAACAGGTTCATTTTCTTTAGATCACGGGATAATATAGAGCTCCATAAAGATAACCTAGTCCCCTTGTATGGTTACTAAAGAAGTTAATGATCCCTATCTCTGAGGTGCGATTGCCTAAGAAGTAACTGATGATGTGTTGATCAATAATGGATGCTCCTTGATCTGACGCTTGCTGCTTAAATTAGCTATATATACACCACACACGCCCTACTGTTGACAAGAAATCATGTGTGCATGCTGGCATGTGATATGGGAACTATGGCACTTACTCTGTGGGAACTTTTTTATTTTAGTCGGAAAGGAAACATACATCTGCATCTCTAAAGCACTTTGCTAGCCTTTATTCATTATTATTTCTATTAATAAAAATATGAGTAAAGAGAATAATAAACAGATAATGAAGGTGTGGAGAGTGACTGAAGGGGCTTTTTATGTAAGAATAGAACACTTTGCAGCTGGTGGAGACATGTTTGTTTTCTGTGGTTTATGCATTAGGTACCATCTTTTTTTGTCTTACAGTGGTAAGAAGAAAAAGCTTGGTAAGAATAGCATACATGCTGGTATCTTCATTAAAGTGAAGTAGTGATGAATCACCCATATGCATGAATCATAAATCTGTAATAGCCTAATTTCAAGTAGGATCTATGATGCTTAAGATACAGAAAGAAAAAAAAATAGAAATGCATTTTAGAGACCCTCCAAAATTTTACAAATCATGTTTTCAGGGCAGCTCATTAGGCACAGTCAGGCGCCCCCTGGCTTCCCTGCAGTTTGCACCCTGCTGATATTCTGATCTATGATAAACATAGAGACAATAGATAGATAATGGTGAAGTAGAATAAAGCCTATATTTAGCTGCACATTAGCCTAGCTTTAATATATTGAACTCTCTATGTGTAATTTTACCACAACAAAAGATTGTAGCAAGAATCAAATTGTGATACTTACCCGTTGTTTGGCTGTAATTGGCTAACTTGCTCTCCATTTACCAGCTGCTGGAGTGACACTTAAAAGCTCAAAGCTGCCATTAAATCACAATCAATATTTAACCCCACCAAACCAAATTCCAAGAAAATTCGACATGAACACCCACCCAAACTCAACATAAAACCAATGAAATCATGGCACTGATATGTAAATATAATATGACGCACCTGTAGTTAGCACAACATTATTCATCCTTTTCCGGACATGACGGCACTTAGTAAAGCACAGGAAAAGATTGTAATCTGCTTTGATACAGAGAACCGTGACTTAGGAGATGAATTGTTTATTTGCCTTTAATCAAAATGCTTCGTTTATTAACCTTAACCAAAGTGCTTTTATTACCTTAATGAAGGCTAATCACAGACGGGAGTTTGAATGCAGACTTCGGTCTCTGGTGTGGAGATTTGGTTGCTTCGTGCAAACACCATTCATCCCAATGACCACCGCTCCGTCTTGAAAGGAGTTCATAAACGTAGAGCTTTGTCTCTGAACATGATGATATCATGCGATGGGTATAAATAGCACCCCGCTTCACCACACTGTCATTTCTGCACATTTTGACCTTTCTGCGTGTCATTTATAGCTTTTAAAATAACTACACAGGTAATCCTCCAAAACCTTTAAGGGAAACAGTTACCTGATGATAATGATAGGAAGCATTTTCAGGTCAGGGTTAGGCTGTCCTTCGGCTCTGATTAGTGAATGAAGTCAGTGTGAAATTAAATGAAAAAGGCATTAAAAGAAAACGCACTTTAATAACATGTGAAATCATGGTGTTATTCTTATACCATTTCATGGCATCAGGCTGCACTGAGCATAATCCAACCAGAGATAATGCTGCACTTAAATGTAATTTAAAAAACAATTTAGCTGTATATAAATGCAATCTGTAGGAGACGTGGTTGCCGAAATGTGGAATTTAATAAGTGGTTATGATTGTCGCTGTCCTAGGTCTGGTGTGCACTTGCAATCTTGAAGCACAATTACCCATTAATGTCTAATATAGAGACTGTTTCTGAGTAAGTTCACAAATCATTTTTTAGATCGCTTGTTTAAAAAAGTGAGATTCGTCGAATAAATATTCCCACGACGCTTTCATTTATTTGCAGTCACACAAAGTCACTTGTGAACCCCCTGTAGAATATTTAAGGATACCTCATTAAAACTGGTTTGTTCGTGACCCTGGTGTGATTGTTCACAGAATGCTTTCCATCTACATGCATAAAAAATGATTAAAAAGAGGATTTGCACAAAAGACTGACATCTCCCAAAGCACCCAGCTAAACTGTGTCCAGATGAAAAAAGGAGATATAATTGAAATTTTCAATGTAATTTGATTTCTTTGGCATCTCCATTGACTCACACTGTGAGTGGTGAAGCAATTTAGTCACTTAGAAATTATTTCTATGAAGCACCACTTATTCTAAATCATATGCAAGCATACCTCCTTCTCAGAGCTGAGATTGAAATCCAAGTATGATTGTGTTTTTTGTTTCCATGCAAAAAATAAAGACTTATAAAGAAATACCCCGCACAAAGAATAAACTGAAGGATTTTACGTAACTGCAAATCATCATCATCATCTTTTTTCTTACATTTAATGTTTTTGTTTATGCATTTTTTGGACCTCACTTGGTGCGTAGCCTATTATTATCCCCTAGATATTATCCGAGATGTAGATTTTTGCATCAAAGACATTGCTTTGGGAATGTTTCTGATTTTTTTGTCATGCAGAGACTCTGTTCTGAGGTGCAAAGTGTCTTGATGCACACAGCATGTGATGAGCCACATCTGTAGACCATGTACCTGTGTATATAACCTGAGGCGCAGTTTTAATGAGCATTTACAAAACAAAGAAAACACTGCATATCAAATGGGTTGATAATGTCCCTACAGAAATGAATTAATTTAAAAAGTATTTGACAATGAAAGATTAAAATCGGCAGTAAGTAAAAATTACTCAAATTGTAATTATACAATAATCAGTATTCAGGGTAAAAAACAAATTAACCATAGGCATTTTACTGCGTGTAGAAATCCTGTTGCCATGGGGCTTTTTTCCTATGATAGGACATCTTTCTAAACCAAGAAAAAAAAATGAAAGAAACACCAAAGTGCGGCATTGTGCAAAAGTCTTAAGCCATTCTTCATTTCTTTATATACTGCCATGAAAATTGTAAATAGATGCAGCAGTTTATTGAAACATACAAACACAAAAGCAAATACCAGCCATGGTCTCTACCTTGAAAGTCAATATTTGATATGATCACCTTTATTCTTTGATACAGCCTGAACTTTCTTCGAAAAGCTTTCTTTATGAGCATTCTGTAATTTCCTTAAGAAGTCTTCAGAAACAGTTCTCCTGGCTTCTTGAAGGACATTCAAAACTCTTCTCTCTTTGGATGCCGGCTGCCTTTTGTTCCATTCTCCGACTAGATGATCCCACACTGCTTCAATAATGACGGTAATTTTCTGCATTCATAATTCCATCATTTTTCTCCAAAGACACTGGCTGATATGCAGCCCCGAACCTTGACAGAGCTGCCACCATGTTTTACAGATGACTGCAGACACTCACTGTTGCACCTCTCTCCTGACCTCCTTCGTACATATTGATGACAACTTGGACCAAGGATTTCAAATTTGGAATCATCCTTCCATAAGATTTGTTGCATTTGATTTTCAGTGCAGTTTTCGTGTAATTTGCCATATCTTTTCTCACGGTTTCATTTTCTTAAGAATGGCTTCTTGACAGCCACCCTTCCGCTGAGACCATTTCTGATGAGGCTTCAGTGAACAGTAGATGGATTCAACAGTAGATTCATCTCTCAGGTTGTGTTTCAGGTCTTTTTTTTTTTCCTGTTAAGGACTTTCAGATACTGGTCATCTGTAGATAGCTTTTGAGGCCTGACACTTGCCCTCCTTTAGTCCAGTTCTCTCAAATTACTTAAGATTTTGAGAGAACTGGACACACCGCACACCACGTTTTCTGCTAATAGCTCTTTGGGAATCATCTTGTCAGTGCAAAAATACAAGTTATGCCTGTCAAACTGTGTTATCTTTGGCATTTTTCATAAATTCAACTAAAGAAATGGGAATAAATTATGTGTTTTTGTGACAGGCTGTTAGTAACAAAGTGCCTAAAGACAATTTAAAATTGTTTCTCTGCCAAGTTGTCTGTCACATGTCGATTCAACACTGCCTCATCCCTTGAATGACTTTTAGGCCTGTTTTTTTTCCTCTTTTTTTAAATCATAGGTCAATGTTAAGTTGCCAAACAAATGAAGAAAAAAAAAATCTGAGCATGGCCGGGTGTAAGAACTGGACTGAAAGAACTCTTGTTCAAGACCACTTAAAAAAAAAAGTCTGGCTCTTGTTACAGTACACAAGCTTTTGCTTTAATTGCTTAAACCCTCCAAACATTTTGAGAGCACACACAAATCAATGTGAGGAAAAGCTGTGGTACCTGTTACTGAGGTGTCAAAATCAATGAATCAAATCAAATGAATTTTTTTACAATGACTGCTTATTTAGCGTAATTTTCCACCTGAAAAGTACAAGTAGGCTATTATCACAAAAAAATCTGACCAAGGGCTTTATTACAACTAAGGGTAAAATAAATTTAAAAGTTAAATCTTGTAAACTTGTGTAGTTCATATTGTGTATGCTGCCGTTTCTGAATGCATTTAGCCACTGTGATGATTTTTTTTGGGGGGGGGGCGCAAATACAACACATTTTGTTGTTTTTTGTTTGTTTGTTCATGTCTTTGGTTGTTTGTTTTTTTTGCTTTGTTTTTAGCTATGAAGTAAGATTTTTCTCTTCGGGTGTCAGGGGGCTTCATTTGTTGTGGAGCAAGGCACTGATAGGCCAACAGGTCCAATTATGAGGCCCACTGTCAGCGCTGTTTTGTAAGGCAGTGCAATTCCCGTATCGGCAGATGTGATTAGACATGCCTTCTATGGGAACTGTTTATGCTGTAGCTTGTTTAAGTTGTTGTGCCAGTGGGTCAGTGGGTCAGCCTGTTGATTCCCAAACCAAAGCCGTGCTGCATTTTTTGAGTTATTATACCAGTAGGTTTGTCTGGCAGTAGCACTTACACAGCTGTAGGGTTTGGTGTTCAGAATTCCACTTGTAGTAATGACATATGTAGGAGCCATTTTGGTGTTTTGTTTATTACCTTATGTGAGCCGCTAGATGTCACTTTTTTGCGTTCGTGAATTATTGCATTTAAGGTCGGAACATTTAATTAGGGTCGGGTGTTGTTGGGCGGAAGGACCAAACAGTTTGTGACTGCTGTGCTGTTGTGATTTATGTTGGATGATGTTGGATATTAAAATGAACTGTGGAACAGCAAATGCAATCAGTGGTGAGCAATAAATGTTTAAGCTGACAAGATAAGCAATGCTGGAGTTATTGGACTTTCTCAATACCACAAGTTTTCATTCATAACAGTGGGATCGTGTCAATCCCACCCATCGAACACCTCAGTGGCTTCAAGCCTAGGCTTAGCCTCTACAACTATATATATATGTGTGTGTGTGTGTGTGTTGTTGTTGATCTGTAGAATTTTAATTATACAGATCATTATACAGGGATCCACATAGATAGAGCTTTTCCCCATTTTTCTAGTCTTAGTTTCTGCCCTGATTAGCACAGTCTTCTCAGCTCTCTCAGAGAGAAACTTGTATATATATATGACTCATTCACAAAGCAACATATTAGATTTATATATTTCATAATATCATCTAATTTAAGTTCATGTGGACTGGCTTTTATATAGCAATACTGTCAGACTAGCTTAGCGTCTTTGATCGGAAACTAGAGGGAAGCTTCTAACAAACTCAGAATTTAATATGTTAACTCCTATATATAAGTTTTTTGATTTATTAACACAAACCTAAGTCAGTGTTTGGGTGGACAGTAGATTGTTAAAACGTGGACAGAGCCAGACTTTGTCTTATTGTGAAGTGTACTTATATATATATATATATATATATATATATATATATAGAGAGAGAGAGAGAGAGAGAGATCTCTCTGTTCT